>PVLC010001137.1:92197-156320 GCA_004027655.1 Graphiurus murinus | reverse complement strand
CTTTTTTTTTTTTTTTTTTTTTCGGTACTGGGGATTGAACTCAGAGGCATTCTACCTCCGAGCTACACCCCCAGCCCTATTTTTTTACTCTTTATTTTGAAACCGAGTTTCACTAAGTTGCGGAGTGCCTCACTAGATAGCTGAGGCTGGCCGCGAACCCGGATCCTCCGGTCTCAGCCTCCGAATGCTGGGATTACAAGCGTGCGCCACCACGCCCGGCTCCTATTTTTTATTCTTTATTTTGAAACCGAGTCTCACTAATTTGCGGAGTGCCTCACTAGGTAGCTGAGGCTGGCTGCGAACCCGGATCCTCCAGTCTCAGCCTCCCGAATGCTGGGTTTACAAGCATGCGCCACCAGGCCCGGCTACTTTTTTTTTTAAACAGGGTCTCACTAAGTAGCAGAGGGCCTTGCTAAATTGCTGCAGACCTGCAATTCCACTGTTTCAACCTCAACTGACCTATCTTCAAGTTGCTGATTCTTTCTTCTGCCATCTCAAATCTTCTGTTGAGCTTCTCTAGTGAATTTTTCTTTTCAGTTACTGTGATTTTTTTATTTCACTGTTCCTATATGGTTCCTTTTATAGTCTATGTTTCTTTATTGATATTTTCTATTTGGTGAGACATAATTCTGATACTTTCCATTAGTTCTTTAGACATAATTTCCCACAGTTACTTGAACTAATCTCAAAGTTCTTGTCTAGTAAGTGAAATGTTTGGGCTTCAACAGTTTCTATTGATCCAAATATAATTTTCCCTGTTTTGGGACACACTTTCTTGGGGAGGTTTTTGTTTGTTTGTATGCCTCATAGCTTTTTGTTGAAAACCAGACACTTTGGGTATTATAAGGTGGCAACTTCAGAAATTACATTTTACCGCCTCCTTAACATTTGCTGTTTTTTCTGTCTTATAATTTATTTGTTTAGTGACTTTTGTGAGCGAATTTAGTAAAGTATGTGTTCTTTGTTCTTTTGAAATTTCTTCTCTGTTAGCTTAGTAGTCAGCTAATGATTAAAGATTTTCTTAAACACTTGAGACCAAAAAGCTCTGTCTTTGCAGAGGGATTCTGAATGTATGTTGAATGTGTCTTCAACACTCAGCCAGGGATTTTATAACTCTACTTTAGCCTTCACATTCTTCTTACGCAGAGCTCAATGCCAACCAGAGCTAAGCACTTAGAGCCTCCTCAATTGTTTCCTGGGCTTGCACTCAGCCTTGAGAACGTGCATTGTCTTCTAGATGCCCAGAAATATATTGGAGCGTTACAAAGGCATTACTCCCTGAAGCATTTCACTCTCCAGTCTTTCCTTCCAAGATTTTTAGTTATTCTGTTGTTTGCTTAACTGTTACCCATTGCCTTGATCAAGCAGCAGAAACTAAAACATATGCTTGTAAATGTTTTCAACAAATACCCCTTGCAATCACTTTGGTACAAGGCAAGTTTCAGTCAGATGGACAAGATTCAAAACAAACTGTTTAACAGGATTTCTAGGGAGTCACCAAAGAGATCAACTAAGTATAGTTTGTAAATGAGACCCATTCTGTTTCCTCCTGCACTGGCACTGAGAGTGTGGGCTATTATTTTTAAGTCTACTGCTGAACTGGTGAGTGAGGGGTGGGATTAGGGAAAGTTAAAATTCAGTGAAGTTTGCTGTTACTGAGATTCAGCTCTTTTCTTTCTTTTTCTAAATGAGTTTATGAGATATATATTACATATACATGTTGTTTATACTTTACATATGTACCTACATACATTGTCTGTGCCAAATATATACACAAATGCATACTGTTGAGCAGTTGTGGGTGTGTTTATCATGGCTTTTTGTCTTTCATAGGAACGACACTTGATTTTTTTATCTTTAATTTACATAATGAATTACATCAATACGGTTTTTTTTTCTTTTTTGCGGTACTGGGGATTGAACTCAGGGGCATTCTACCTCCGAGCTATACCCCCAGCCCTATTTTTTATTCTTTATTTTGAAACTGAGTCTCACTAAGTTGCAGAGTGCCTCACTAGGTAGCTGAGGCTGGCCGCGAACCCGGATCCTCCGGTCTCAGCCTCCTGAATGCGGGGATTACAAGCGTGCGCCACCACGCCCGGCTATAAAGCAGATTTATCTATAGTTTTCTTTTACATATTATCTCTGTATAGTTTAGGTAGTAAATACATATTTATATATAGCATTTTTTTTGGGTGGTACTAGGGATTGAACTCAAGGACAGTCTACCTCTAAGCTATACCCTGAGCCCTATTTTATTTATTTTTTTATTTGGATACAGGGTCTGGCTAAGTTTCTGAGGCTGGCTTTGAACCCGTGATCCTGCTGTCAGCCTCCCAAGTACTGGGATTACAGGTGTGGCCACCACTGCTACAGTAGCTTTTAAAAATGATTTAGACCTCCCTCATCTTGAGGTGGCCCGCATTTTCTCTTGAATGTGTATTTCTTCTCTTTTCCCCAAATAAACCTCTGTCCATGTCTCTGACTGGTGCGTACTGAAATTCTTTTCTGTCATGTTAGCCGACCCTGTTGCCTCAGCACTGCAATAAATAAAAAATATAAATAAATAAATAAATATTAAAAACCTTAAAGGGAGTCAAACTCTAAGTGTAGTGGATTGGCTTTTAGGTCACAACAAAATGGCTTTGCATCAAGAAAATGTCACCAGGGTAAGATAGAGGGAAACTGGGTGTCTGGGGCAGTGTTGTGGCCTTCCTTTTTTCTGGACGCTTTTTTTTTTTTGTGGCACTAGGGATTGAACTCAGGGGCATTCTACCTCCGAGCTACACCCCCAGCCCCATTTTTTATTCTTTATTTTGAAACCGAGTCTCACTAATTTGCGGAGTGCCTCACTAGGTAGCTGAGGCTGGCTGCGAACCCGGATCCTCCAGTCTCAGCCTCCCGAATGCTGGGATTACAAGCGTGTGCCACCACGCCTGGCTGGACACTTTTTAATTTTAAGTTTTTCGTTGTAAGCCAGGGGCATAATGGCACATACCTATCATCTCAGTAGATGGGAGGCTGAGACAGGAGGATCACAGGCTTGAGGCCAGCAGTGCAAGGTAACTTAGTGAGATCCTGTTTCAAAATAAAAAAATAAACTGGGTATAGTGGTGCATGCCTATAACCCCAGTGCTTGGGAGGCTGTGACAGGAAGATTGCAGGTTTGAGGCCAGCCTCAGCAATTTAGGGAGACCCTTAGCAACTTAGGGAGACCTTGTTTCAAAATAAAAAAAAAATTCAGGTGTGGTGGTACACACCTGTGGTCCCAGTACTTGGGAGGCTGAGATAGGAGGATTGCAGATTCAAAGCCAGCCTCAGCAATTTAGTGAGGCTCTCAGCAATCTAGCAAGACCGTGTTTCCAAATAAGAGACAAAATCAATCTGGGGGTGTAGCTTGGAGGTAGAATGACTCTGAGTTCAACTTCTAGTTCCACAATAAACAAATTAATTAATTAAAAATAAAAAGAGCTGGAGTTGTAGCTTGGAAGTAGAATGACCCTGGGTTCCATCCCCAGTACCACTGCCTCCCATGCACACACAGTTACACTGTGCAGCTATAATCTATTCACCTAAACTCATTAAAAAATTAAAGGACATAAGTCAGGTATGGTGACACACACCTATCATCCCAGCTACTAAGGAAGCTGAAGCAGGATTGCAAGTTGAAGGCCAGACTTGGCAACTTAGGGGAATCCTACATAAAATTAATTAATTGATTAATTAAGGAAGAAAGCAAGCTAGGAATTGATGGGGATTGAGTGAGTATTGATTGCTAATAAGGGCAATACTAATTGGTAATAAGAACAAGCATCCACTCTTAGGCAGAACAATAAAATCCTTTTCTTTGTCTCTAAACTGTCAGCTAAGAGCTGCAGCCAAGGTTGACCTTGGTCAGCTAAAAGTTGGTGTTAGCCCAGCCAAACACTGAGTGCTAAATTTATAGACACCTGTACTTAGAAAAGAGTTATGGAGCCGGGCGTGGTGGCGCACGCTTGTAATACCAGCATTTGGGAGGCTGAGACTGGAGGATCCGGGTTTGCAGCCAGCCTCAGCTACCTAGTGAGGCACTCCACAACTTAGTGAGACTCGGTTTCAAAATAAAGAATAAAAAATAGGGCTGGGGGTGTAGCTCGGAGGTAGAATGCCCCTGAGTTCAATCCCCAGTACCAAAAAAAAAAAGAAAAGAGTTATGTAGACTCTCACAATAGTTTAGACTAAAGTTAAAAAGATGAAAAAGCAAGCTATATTAACTCAATATTTATTACTAATAACACATAATAGTTTTATAGCCCCCAAACCTCCATACTTTAAAAGACTATATTCCTGTGTCTTTTTTTTTCTTTATTATAAAACAAGTTTTCAACATAATAGGTAACTTCTTGTGGATAGAGATAAGGAAGAGCTGAGAACTCAACAAGGACATAGGACAAACAATACAAGCTTTTAGAATAAAATAAAACAACAACAACAATAAAAAAGCCAGGTGTGGTGGCACAGTCTTGTGATCCTGGTGCCTGGGAGACTGAGACAGGAGGATAGCGGATTCATGGCCAGCCTCAGCTGCTTAGTGAGGGCATCTGCAGCTTGGTGAGACCCTGTTTCAAAATAAAGAGTAAAAAGTGAGGCTGGGGTTGTAACTTAGAGGTAGAATGCCCCTGGGTTCAATCCCCAGTTCCGCAAAAAAAAAAAAAAAAAAAAAAAAAAAAAAAAAAAAAAAGCTACTTAAGAGGGCAGAGGGCCAACACTTCAACACATAGGCTCAGGTCAAAACTTTCTCAACAAGACCCCAAAGGCACAAGCAACTCAAAGGAAGATCAATACATGGGATTGCATTAAACTGAAGAGCTTCTGTGCAGCAAAGGAAACTATCAAGAACCTCAACAGAGAGCCCACAGAGTGGGAGAAAATTTTTGCCAGGCACTCTTCTGATAGAGGTCTAATATCTAGGATATACAAAGAACTCAAGAAAATCACAGCTAAGAAAACAATTAATCCAATCAAAAAATGGGCAAAGGATCTAAATAGACACTTCACAAAAGAAGAAATACAAATGGCAAATAAATGTATGAGGAAATGTTCATCATTAGCAATCAGAGAGATGTAAATCAAAACTACTTTGAGATTTCACCTAACCCCAATTAGAATGACAATCATCAAAAACACAAACAAAAACAAATGCTGGTGAGAATGTGAAGAAGTGGGAACCCTAATACACTGTTGGTGGGATTGCAGATTAGTGCAACCACTTTGGAAAACAGTATGGAGGATCCTCAGATGAATAGGAATGAACCTACCATATGATCCAGCAATACCACTTCTGGGTATCTACCCAAAAGAATGGAAACCAAACTATCAGACCAATGTATGTGTATCTATGTTTATAGCTGCACAATTCACAATTACCAAACTGTGGAACCAGCCAAGATGTCCATCAACAGATGAATTGGATCACAAAACTATGGTATATGTACACAATGGAATTTTACTCAGCCATAAAGAAGAACAAAATCATGTCATTTGCAGGGAAATGGATGGAACTGGAAAACATTATGCTAAGTGAGATTAGTCAGTCACCAAAAGTAAAAAATTGGATGCTCTCCCTAATATGCAGAAGCTAGGGAGAAAGTAGGACATAAGAGGGACTCTAGATGAAGAAGGAGAAACCTTAAGATGAGCAAAGAAGGTGACTTAACTAAAGGGGATGGGGAGGAGGGGGGAGAAAAACACCCTGAGGTACATGATATACTTTCACAAATGTATCAAAGTCAATCACTAAACTGAACTTGAGAAGGGGGAGGGGAGTGGGGTGGGAATTAGGGAAGGGTTAAATGAGAAGTGTGTGCATGTATCCCTTCCAGCTTGTACCTAACAAAGATGTATGATTACAATGCACCAATAAAAAAAAAAGAATAAAAAAAATTTAGAAGAATTCCTCCTCTCTGGATTCAGTAATCAAATAGAATTAGAATTACAAATTCCTTGAAAGTATGCTAAAACTTGTGAAACCATCTGAGCTAGCAAAAGTTGTTTTGAGAAAAAATTTTCTATTGTATGATAGTCTAACTGTTCTGTGTATTTTTTAACAATATTGGTAATTTATGTTTCCCAAGAAACTTAATTATTTGTTGCAGACATTCAAATTTTTAGCTCTTTTCTTAACTACATGCTCCTTAGGTTGCTATAAGCTTTTAGTTCATTCCCAGAGTTCTGAAAAAGTTGGTTCTGACAGTTTTTGCCAACTTTTTAACTGATTTTATGTAGGTTTGGGCTTTTGGAATTCCTTATTCAGCTATTTTAACTGGAAGGTTTTCCCCCTTATCCCCTAAAACAAAACAAACAAACAAACAAACAAACAAACAAAAACTCATTAAAAAAATTCCAGCACAGCAGTTCAATCACAGTAAATTCAAATAATTGTTCTCCAACCCAGCTTTTAGTGTAATTGTGTAACTATGTCTTCTAAAGCAACAGTGCTCTTATCAATATAATCAATCTCAAGGTCATTCTTCCAAAAATTTCAGGCTGCTTTCCACATTGATCAGACTTCCTCTGTGGAAGTCTTCTACAGTCTTTCATATCTGTGGACTGAAAGGCTACAGACAGTCCTCTTCCTTTATTTTCAAGGAAACCAAAGTTTAGAATCTTGCTGACATGCTCAAGGTCATACAAGGAGGTGAGGATAAAGGTAAAACCCCCGGTTTGCTGACTCCCCACCTAGTGCTATCTCCCTGAGATAAAGCTGGGGATATGAGTGCAGGCAGTTGTGTGAGTGAACCAGAATTTCTTCTTCTCCATTAGTTTTAAGTGCTGGCCTCTGTTGATCTCTTCCTGTATCTCCTTCCTCTCTGCCCCTACCTATTCTCACACATGAAGATAGGAATTCTTCCAACCCTTGAACATGCTGGCTTTCAGGGAGAGAACATTTGCATTCAAAGCACTGATTTCAGAAGTCTTTTTTTTTTTTTGTCTTTTTTAATAGACCATAGCTGCCTGCTGTGTTCTGTCCCACAGAATCATACATGTGAGAGTTAGAGAGGATGCTGTCTCACTTCACAGATAGATAAGACATAGATCCAGTCAACTGTCTACATTAGGAGTTCTCTGCCTAGCATACTCATCCCTTTTCTCTAGTTTATTAGTAAGGCTACTGTGCTCCTGGGGCTATAAAGCAGTGTGAATAGTGTCTCCTGGGGCTAGTGATTCTCTAGAACTGAATTAGACTAAATTCCTTTAACAAATAGATTTCCAATCATGCTAGCTCAAACACAAAAGAAGTTCATTTCTCTCTTACTTAATCTGGGGCAGCTGTTGGGTTTGGCAGGCGTGGTCAGCGCTCTATCCCGTGTAGTCATGTAAGGATCCAGGCTAATGGTAGCACTTTTGCCTTCCATGAACCACTTACTAGGTGACACTGCTCATTGCCATTCTATCCTATGTGAAGCGAGAAAGATCGCAGGGAAGCATGTGTGGGCGATATTATGGACCAGGTCTTGAAGTGGCCCATATCACATCTATTTATGTTCCTTTGGAGAGAACAGTGTCACAGGGCCACACTTACCAACAAGACAGGCTGAGAAAGGTGATGTAATTGACAGTCTATAGTTCTGTTAATTAATGAAGATGGGAGAAAAATGATATTTATATCCCCATATATGGTACTGAGCAGGTAGAGGTACTCAGAAAATATTTAATGAACAGAATATAAGTCAAAGTTGTTGGAGATCACCAAGTCTGACTCCCCATGAGTTAGATGCAATATCTCCCCCTTCCTCATTGGCAATGGAATTGCTGGAGTTTGGTTGTCCTGTAAAACAATGTGCATTTCAGTCTTCCTGGCAGTGCAGCGTGATCATGTAACTAGGTTCTGGCCAGTAGACTGTTGTGTGGCAGCTTCTAAGAATCCCTCCTCAAAGAGGTGGTGTGCATGTGACATTACCTTCTTCTTTGTTCCTTTCTCCATCCTGCTGCCATCCTGGGATATGTGGTTAAGGTCAAGCACAGTAGAGAAAGAGTAGGAGGAGCTTGACTTTGCATCAAGCCTAGATTGCCTACCTGGACTTTAATGTGTGAGAGTAATAATCTTCTATTTTGCTTAAGCCATTCTCATTTGATCTTATTAACTCACTTCCAGATGAACCTTGCTCAAATTAATATGCTCTTCAGCAATGAGGAAACTGAGAAACGAGAAATGAAGTGCACTTGGACCCTATTGTAGCAGTGGTATTTCCACATATATCTTTTGCTTTTGTTTTGTGAATTGAACTCAGGCCCTTGCACATGCTAAACATGTGCTCTACCACTGAGCTACATCTCCAAACCCTCTACATGTTTTCTTTACTATAGGAAAAAACAAGATAAGAATAAAAACAATCACCAAAACAATTCCTCTAAAACACCACATTAAAACCATTAATAGTAAAAACAACAATAACAATCAATGCAGGTTCATAGACGGAGAAAAATTAGCAGAACACGAATGTCTCTATTCTAAAATCACTAATGACTAACTATACAGACTAAGTCCTTTTCTTGAACTTGTTTTCTTCTAGTCACACAGGCAGCTCCATTTCCCAGCTTCCCTTGCAGTTGGATTGGTCATGTGACTAGACTCTATTCAGTAGAACATGAGTAGGAGTGAAGTGAACCACATCTGACCTGTACCCAACACATCTTTCATGCCTGCCCTCATGCTCCTTACCTTTCCAGCAACCAAATGCAAAGGACTCTAAGGGCCTTGGAGAGAGTGGAGCCACCTCAGGAAGGAACCCGGGTTCTTTAGCCTCTCCTTGGAAAACCACCTGCTGACCAGAAACACTCCTATTGGACTGTTATATGGGTGAGAAATAAGCTTGTGTTTTGGAATTTATTTGTCACAGCAATACCTAATACAAATGCTGCTTGGCTCACATCTCAGTAAACCCACTGTAAATTGAAAATATCCTAAATTGAAAATGTATCTAACAAAGCCGGGCGTGGTGGCGCACGCTTGTAATCCCAGCATTCGGGAGGCTGAGACCGGAGAATCCGGGTTCTCAGCCAGCCTCAGCTACCTAGTGAGGCACTCCGCAACTTAGTGAGACCTGGTTTCAAAATAAAGAATAAAAAATAGGGCTGGGGTTGTAGCTTGGAGGTAGAATGCCCCTGAGTTCAATCCCCAGTACCGCAAAAAAAAAAAAAAAAAAAAAAGAAAAAAGAAAATCTACCGAACATCACAGCTTAACAACACAGCCTACCACAGAGTATTGGTTGCTTCCTCTTGGGGCTGACTGGGAACTGTGGCTCACTGCCCAAGGGAGAGAATAAAGCTAGCTCGGGAAAAGATCAAAATTCAAATTCAAAGTATAGTTTCAACTGAATGCACATTGCTTTGCACCATCGTAGGCTGGGGACCATCCCTATGGTGGTCCCTTTTCTTGTTCTTTGCCTCAGCTCCATTTGCGTTGGAGGCTGGTCTGTGTTGGGTAGACTTCGAACCTGAGATAGGTTTCTGTTGACATTGTTACTAGGTGTGATGGGTTTTCAATCTTTCCTGGTTACTGGTTTGATGTCTAGCATAACCCAGTTGCCTCTAGAAGATACGGCACTGTCTGTGCCTTCCCAGGCTCCTGGTTCCTGGTCCCTAGGGAGAGAGGTACTGCCTGCTGACTTCTACCTAACCCTGGAGATTGTGTCTTGGCCCCACATACCCGGGATGATTCCCTGCTTCACCCTTTCTCTGAAACCATGTATTTACTTGTAGCTTAACACTAACCCTCCTCTCCATTTCTTTCTATTTAATACTATTTGCCTTCAGATGATTGCTTTACTTACTCCTTTAAAGAATGAGTAAATGATAAAGTGAAACTTGACTTGCATACCCAGGGCTCCAAAGTGGCATCAGGGTCTAGTATGTCAGTGTAGACAAAAGTCTTGAGTCTCTTCCCTGTTTTTCCAGTTAGAAAAACAAAATCATATTCACCTAAGGGAAATCTCTGGTTCCAACTCACTTGCTGACAGCCTTGATTGACAAGTCCTGAGACCAAATACAGAGCAAAGCTCTAGTACTCAGTTTCATCCACTTCCCCAGTCTTCCTATGTGGGCAATCCTTTTAGTTATTTAAGGAGCAGGGTGTTCTGATTTTGAGGAACATTAATTTGAGGTCTCTGTAGCATCTGGTCTTCCATAATGGCTGCTATCTCTCTGCATCTATCCCCCATCCTAAGGGAAACCATCTTTACTCTTTGGGCTGGTTTGGGATCTGATATTTTTTCCCAAACTCAACAAGTCACCCCAATAATAAATTGTAGAAGAAAATCTCCACTAGCTCTGTTACCTTGGGAAAGCAACAGCACAAGGTCCTGAGCCCCAGTCCCTCATCTGTCAGATGGGGATCAGAATCACTAGTCTACCTTGTGTAATTTTTGAATATTGAACAATGAGAATTTCATGAAACCATTGATAATCTGAAGTACCATATAAATGCTAGGAACTATTTATGTTATTTTGCTTTTAGGAACTTGCCTTCTCTGATTTTCTAATGCTGTTGGGCTCCTTCTCTACCCCACTAGGTCCCTAGAGCTGCAGAGGGCTGCTCCCTTGTCTACTCCCCTCCTTTGAGGACAGCACCCATACTTCTCTCCCTGGAAGGAAAGGGGAAGAATGACTCACACTTTTGGGTTTGCTTCCTCATACCTGGCTGCGCTCTATCCATCCACTTACTTCCTTAGACTTGGACTAGTAGGTTCTTCCATCAGCTTAAGTGTCTTATTCAACTGTTTCTTGGTGGCTTTCCAGGGACCTGGGTGTCTTATACCTTATCTTGATTTTTTGTTTTGTTTTGGATACTGGGAATTGAATCCCAAGGCATTCTACCTCTGAGCTACACCCCAGCCCTAGTTTATTTTTTAAAGCCGGGCGTGGTGGCACACGCTTGTAATCCCAGCATTCGGAGGCTGAGACCGGAGGATCCAGGTTCGCCGCCAACCTCAGCTACCTAGTGAGGCACTCTGCAACTTAGTGAGACTCGGTTTCAAAATAAAGGAAAAAAAATAGGGCTGGGGTTATAGCTCGGAGGTAGAATGCCCCTGAGTTCAATCCCCAGTACCACAAAAAAAAAAAAAAAAAAAAAAAGAAACAGGTTTTTGCTTGGTTGTTGAGGGTCTCTCTAAGTTGCCACTACTGACCTAGAACCTGTAATCTGCCTGTCTCAGCCTCCCAAGTACTGGGATTACAGGTATATGCCACCACACCTGGCTCTTACACTGTATCTTGAAACTGACAGAATTGCTTAGGTGGAATTGAAGGGCTTGTACCACCAGCATTTTGCTGGTAGAGAAGGGGCTGCAGGCTTGCAGGGGCCCTACTGTGTTGGGAGGAGGCAGGAATGTGCCAGATCTATTCTGAACTTTAGAGAGCAGGCCTGGTCTTCCTCTCCCTCCTTCCCTGGCATCCTCACATCCCAGTGTAAACCGTGTGAATGGAATGATTCTTTAGTATACCCCCCTCCCCAAAGAGCCATGTTCCTGACCTATGCAGGATTAACAGGTTGGCGGGGGAGGAGGGGCAAAGGAGCAGATGTCCCACCAAGGACTCATATCTCAATCCTCAGGGTCTCAAATTAACCTCAGCCCTATTTTCCAGAGCACAGTGACTGAATTGGGGTGGAGTGGGGGCAGGTCTCAGAAGGAGGGGGAAAAGAAAGACAGCAGCAGCTAACCCGGGATCCCAAGATTTCATCTTTACTCTGGAATAGCCCTCACTGCTCAACTCCCCTTTGTTTTGTTTGATCTCTTGTGAGTGGCATGTACAGAGTACCCGGAAAATGAGGAAAGTAGGCAATTAACTGAACTATTGAGATAGACTCTTTCACTGGTCTTGTCACTGGCCTCCTTGGTCTCTTCAGCACAGGCTCTGCTGCTGCCACCTCTCTGCCCTCAGCCAGCACAGCAGCTCCGGGCTTAGCCACCCGGAGCTGGGGGGTGGGGGTGGAGGAAGAGGCCCGGCTGACATCCTGGCAAAGCCAAAGAGACCAAGTTCGAATGAGGATCCCGCTGAAATGTGTGTGACTCTGGCCTGTTCTTTAACCCGGAGCCTCAGTTTCTCTTACTAGCAATAATAGTGTTTGTGTATGGTACAAGAGTGGAGCAAATACCTGGTGCAGAAGTGCCTGCTCCGTAGTCTGCCCGAGAGAATTGGTAGTTATGCTCAGTTCGGGAGACCAAGAAGCCTGCGCTGCCTAGAGGACCCTACTCTGCTAATTCTGCCAACAAAGAGCTTTTGAGCGAGTAAGAGAGGCTGGCTGGGCAGACAGACAGCAATCCTTGGGGGGAAAAAAAAAAAAAACAACTAAAAGAAACAAATGGATGGCAGGCAGCTCCACAAGGTCCTGTCTGCTGCCGCTCTGGCTTGGGTCTTAGAGACCTGTCACTCACTGATTTTATTGGGCTTCAGATGACTTTCCGGAGATGCGCCACCCGCCGCCCCCCCCCCCCGCCCCGCTCCACCCCTCTCCCGAGGAACGGGCAGGGGCCTGTCAGGCCTGAGTGCCCCAGACAGGCAGAGGCGATGTCCTCCTCGACACGGAATGGCTACCAGGGACTGCAGAGTTGCGCCTGCAGCTCGACCTAAGAATTTTGGCTCCCAAGTCTCTGTCCTGCGCAAAGGGGCAGAAGGACTAGGACTACTCAGCCTGGCAGTCCCAACTACTCTGCCTTTAGGGCCTACAGACCCACATTAGCTGAGCAGCAGGCAGACTACTGGTCCCCAGAAAGACAATAGCACTGAGGCAGAGGAGGGCTTCAGTCCCTCACCCATCGACAAACGCTGGGGACCTCAGAGGCCTAGTTCTCCAGTACCCTTCCCGGAAGCCCAGGGCTGCACTTGGGCTCTGAGTGGGCCTTTGATGGTTCTTGATTTAGCTCTGGCAAGGTGAGGGTTGCAAGCATCCTAAAGATCTTTCCCTGTAGGTCCGCCCTGTGCCTGCCCCTCTGGGTTGTGGGTTTCTCCAAGAACAGGAGCCTTTGGAAAAACCAGAGGCACTTCTTGGGCCTTTGGAGGCTGGCCTTCTCTGTATCCATTCAGTGCGGGTCACAGACTTTCCATCGGCTGAAGCAGGCACTTAGCAGGTCGGGGAGCTGCGTCCAACCACCCCTTCTGCTCTCGGATTCCATCCTATCACCCTGGAGAACCCAGACCCCGGGGGGACTTTTGAGAAAAGACCCCGTGGAGATGCACCGAGGGGCCTCAAACCTGACACCATGATTTGAGGTCTTTGGGGACCAGGCCTGGGTTCGTTACTCCCCCACCCTGCCCCACCCGGCCACCTGGAGTTCTTTCTTCCTTCCCTGCTTACCCAGCCAGTGACCAGCAAGGGCTCTAAGAAATAAGGACTAACTCGGGCCAGGTTGGGATCTGCAGCGAGAGAGGAGAGGCCTTTCCTCCTCTGGCTCCCAGTGCATCAGCTTAGAGAGCTCAGTGGTCTCCTGACTCTCACAAGTGCCTGGGAGCTCACCCGCCTCTGCTTTCATCCTTAAAAAACAGAGGTGCACGCTGCCCTGTGTATGCACACCAGCACCCTCCCGCAGCTTCTCATATCTTTTCATATCTCCCAGAACTTCCGCAGCGATATCTTTCCAGGTGCCTTTGGCAGCTTTGAGTGCTCAGAAAACCAAACCCCCAAGGCGTGAGTGGGAACACGAAAAAGAAAGGGTCTCATTCCAATTCCACCTCGGCCCTTCCTCACTTGGCCTTCCACACATTCTCTTCTCTCTTTTCTAGAATCCCTCCCACCAACTCCTGCAGGAGATCGTGGTGGTGGGGTTGTGGAGGCCGAATTCCCTGCATCCTGACTCCGAAGCCCACACTCTGCCTCTGCTTTTCTCAAGGGCCAGTGGTGTGTTTCCTTACCAGGACAGGGGATAACCAAGGATTGAGTAATGCTGTGTTCTCTCCCCAGATCTCCCTGGCTCTGTTTAACCTCTCCTGGTGAGGCCCACCATCACCACCTGCTCCCCAACAGATGCAGCATGCCCTGAGATGTACCTCAGAGTAGGGACGCCAGGGTCCTCAGGAGGGCCACGGGGTGTGTGGGGAGGACTCACTGCCCTTCAGCTTCCCTCTGGCTCTGGTAGCTCTAGGGTCTTGTGCCCCAAGCACATTTCCTTTCTCAGAGAGGAGCTGCCCCAGGACTGGATTTTACTCTCTTCATTTGGTTTCATCCTAGAGGGCTGCGGAGCAAAGGACCTGGTTGGGAACAAATGAAGGGTCTTCCTAGCAGATGCGATCAGGGGAACAGAAAAGGAGACTCCTCATTTTCAGTTGCATCTCCTTAGGTCCGGGAGCAAAAGGCTCCCGGACTGCCCCAGGGCAGAAAGAGGTGGCGGGGAGGGAGGTGACAGGCCACTCTTTCATGGGCGCTGACAGGATTAGCCGTACATTACCTGCATTTGGTGTGCTGGCTCAGGATGTGACTTGTACAGATTTACATAGTGGGCGAGTGGCTACTCGAAGCTTTCAGAACTTCTGCACACTTTTCCCCACCCCGTTTAAATAAATATTTCGGGGTTAGCTGCCTGCGGGGCGGGGTGGGGGATTCGTTGAGGAGAGAAAAAACAAAAACAACAACAAAAAACCCAAACAAACAAGCCTCCGCACTGGCACCCCGCCCCCTGCTGGCGCAGGAGAGTTCGGGTCGTACAAACTCTAGCGAACCCACCTGGGCCGACGCTAGGCGGGTGTTTAGGGTGGGATCTCTCATCCGAGGGCATCTCAGGCTTGGACTAGGACTTTCTCTTTCTCTGGGATCAAGCCGTTCGGTGCAGAGAGACCTTTCCAGCAAGCCCCTTTTCGAGGCCAGGCTCTGGCCCCAGCATATAGATGGGCAGGGATTGGTCAAGCAGGGGCACCGCGATGTTGGTTGTGGATTTGCTTGCTTCTTGGGGAGAAGCCTAATGTGTTCGCATGTCGGTGTGTGAGGGTACACTGCATACGCATGGGGTTTGTTTGTGCCTTATCTTGCATAAGTATCGCTGGGGGAGAGCTGAGGACAGCTGAGTGTCTGAAATGGACACTTCGGACACGGGGTCTGTATTTGTGTGTTGGTGTGCATACAGGTGTGGACACGTGTGTGGCAGTCTGTATTTCCTGGATAGCAGGTACTACCTGTGAGAGGATGTAAAGTTTTAGTGCCATCCAACAGGTGTGGAAGAACATAAGGAACAGAATGAAATTAATGTTAAATGAGTATGTCCTTGTCTGTGTGAAAGTTAACACAGAACCTGTTTTAAAGTGAGCATGGGACTTGAAAATGGGGGCGAGTAGGAATGGTGCTGCAACAGTGGCTACTGTGCTTACCCCATCCCCAGAAGTAAGTGTGGAGGGTGGGCTCTGCCGTGGTGGGGGCTGAAATCACCAAGCAGTTTGGCCAGTTGGGCTGAGCTTATGGGAGGTGACTTTCAGTGCCATCCGGATCTCAGGATCTTCAGGCTGTAGGCTGCTCCCCTCCAGTCACCAGAAATTGGGCCGTCTGGCCCCGGGAGGACCTGAGTTGTGCCCTGAAAGCAGATCCTGCAGGAGAGGCCCCCAAACCTGCTGGAGCTGGAATTTCTCCTGGGTTGCAGAAGTGGGGTGCTGGGTGCCGATGCACATGGAGGACTCCAGCTTCACTCAGTATCCCAGCCTCGCCGGCATCTCCTTGAACACCAGGCCTGGTGAGAGAGTAGCTGCCCTGGCCTGGTTAGGCCACCCAGCTCTGAGTCTGCGCAGGAAGGAATCCTTCCTACTTCGAAAATCCGAGAGAAAAGCTCTTCTGATTTTGCCCCAATTTTATCAGGAAGCACTGATTTTACCAAGAAAGGAAAAGCCTGGAGAGGTGCACCAGGGCTCCAAGGTTTCTGGGTGACAAGTGCCTTACACCCTCCATCCCTTCTCATCCCGGGACGCAGGGGACGCAGGCCGGGCCCTGCACTTCCAAGTCTTGAAGAAGAGAAGAGCGGTTCAGTACCTACACCCGCCATGAGTCGTTACTCAAAAGGCCTCAACTTCCTCTTGGCAGAGTCCTTCCCGTTTCGGATCTGCCGGGATCCGCTTGGACGCGTCAGTTAAAAGTGGGCTAGAACCCCAGGGGGAGAGGAGGCGCTGTCGATTAATGTACTGCTACCGAAGTACCTGCAGTGCACCTCGCGCAAAGGCACACGCTCAGCCTGAACCTCCGAACCCAGGCGTCCACTTGCTTTTATTTTTAACTCGCGCCTGCCAACCAGGCTGCCCAGTGTTCTCTGATTTTCTCTTCCCCTATCCTTCGCCCCCATTGCAAACCGACAGATGCCGTGGGAGGAGGTTCTCCAGTTGAGAGATCTTGACTTCTCTGCTACACCCTGCTACTGCGTGCCTAGAGCCTAGGTCTCAGCGCCTGCCTCTGGGGTAAGAGAACTGACGTAGCAGAGTATGTTCCCCAGCGCAGAGGCAAAACTTCCGCGGCCGGATTCAGTTTCCAGTCTGCACATTTCCAAACCACTGCACCCGCGCCCGCCAGCCTGGCAAGGGGCTCTCTCGCCCCAACCCAGCCAGGTGAAAAAAGGAGGAAGGGGGCTGCACGCGGTGGCCGTGTGGGGAGAAGCCGGCAGTCCTCTCCCCGCTTCTTGGGAAGGTTTCGGGGACAAGAAGGAGGGGCCGGGAGCTTTGGGACAGGAGGTTTCCAAGTTTTCAGTTTACCTTGCGGGCGAGACACGTGTGGGAAGACGTCTCCGGGTTTAAGGGACTCACTCGGGCATCGCTGCCCAGAACCACCCACCAGGGGAGTCCAGTCCTTGTAGGGAAATCAAACACTGTTGCACTCCTGGCACTCGTGGCATATATCCATATATATTTATGATTTCTAATTTTATTATAAAATAAAAGCAGAAATATTTCCCGAAGAACATTCACATAGGGTGTAACAGGGAAACGGCAAGTCCCCGGCTGGGCTCCGGAGATGCACACGCCGTGGAGCTCTGCGGCCGCGGTCAGAATGAGAGCACAGCGTGCTGGGGCCCCGCCGAGACCGGAGACAGGGAGAGGGCCAGCAAGCGAGCAGCGTGAGGGGGCAGTGTTCAGGGGCTTCCCAGGAGCCGCCCTTTCTTTTTCACCTAAGTTACCAGGCGAAAAGCTGACCCCTGCAGCTCTCCCTCCCCGCAGCGCGGGGGCCCTCTGGGAAGAGCCTTTGGAGAAGGTCTGGGTTCAAAGGCCCTAACTGATCTCTTCTCTCCTCCCCACTCCCAGAAAGTGAGGATTGGGAGGAGGCAAAGAGCGCCAAAACAGAGGTGAAAGACTGAGGGTTCAGACCAGGAGTCCAGAACAGGGTGCAAGAGATTGGCAGAAGAGAGGAGAGAAAAGGAGAGATAAAGAGAGAAAAGGAGAGAGAACGAACCAGAAATCTAGAAGGAAACAAAAAGGGAAATCAAGACGTCAAGAGAAGAAAAAAGAAAGTGGAAAAAGGTGAAGGAAGGGAAGAGGGGAAAGAAGGTGGAAAAGGTAGAGAGATAATGAAAATGGTGTATAATTTATTTCCTTCCCTGGTTCAAGACCTGGTCTCCAGTCTCCAAAGGATCTCAAAAGCAACCGGTTGAAAATAAGTCCTGAATACGGACCCAAACAGACAGTCGTCGGCTTTAACCCCGGCCGCCGGTTCTGCTTGCCTGGTGAGCGGGTCTTTCAGTACCTGGCGGGGCCGCGGGCGCTGGGCACCCTCTGGGCTCCGCCTCTCTTGGGTCCCCGGCGCCAAGCCCGGAAGGCCAGCGCATTGAGGCGAGCAGAGCTCTAGGAGCCCAGGTCCACGAGATTGGCCGACATGGGGTTGAGGATGGAGTCCTGCAAGCTGTGGTGGTGCTGCAGAGGGTCGGCGCCGCCGCCGCTCGGCACCGGCACCGGCACCGGCACGGCACTGGGGCCCGGAGGGTGGCCTAGGCTGTGCAAAGATGGCAGCCCGGGCGGTGGCGGTGGACTGAGCAGGAGCGCGGGGCTGGACGACGAGTGGTCCGGTGTTCCCGACGGCGTCTTCTCATCCTCGGAACTGCCTAGCACCGACTTGCCGCTGCCATTGAGTGACGAAGCCAGTGGGTTATGGCTGTTGGAATTGGAGTTCTCGCTGTTCTCCCTGCAAGTGCAGGAGCAAAGCAGCCGGTCAGCAGGAAAATCGAGGCCGCTCAGCGCCACCGCATCCGGAGAAGACCGAGCAGCTGTGCCGCTGCTTGCGGGTGTTTTGGGTTTCTACCTCCTTCCCCCACCTGGCCTCAGGTTCTCCTTTCTGCCAGTTCCCAGAACACCCAATTTCCCCCTGGTCCCTCTCGCAGTATCACCTCCCCCCTTTATTTCACCCTTCCCATTTCTTTTCAGGAGCAGAGGCAGGGGAACAGCACCTTGGAGTTGGTGGGGGTAGATTTTCAGATCACTTCGGGCTCCTAAAGCCAGGTTTGCTGGGTAGAAGTGGTGCCAGGAGAATGAAGGACCCTAAATCCCAGACTGAGGGACCCACTTGAGGCTGGACGTCTTGCAGGCCTTTCTTTCCTTTGGCTCTTCTGGGTCTGAGAAAAACCCCAACTGGGGGCAAGCTCCTGAGGTTCTTGCGGGCCCTTTCTCTCTAGCTTCAAACTGAGCAGGCACTAAGAACTCTGTCTTTGCTAGGTCTAGGGAAGAATCTCTAAGGATGAAGGGCTCCCTTTTCTTGGTAGTACAGTGGAAACTTCAGCTGGGGCAGGGGGCTGGAAGCTGGGGCGTGGAGGGGAGCCCTGGGAGGTGAGAAAAGGAAGGGAGGAGTGTGTTAGTCCTGACCAAGATTTTCCCCTAATAACTGGACAGAATCTGAAGCTCTCACCTGGAGCCTGGTCTGAGAACACAGTTCCTCAGGAGTTTGGATTCATGCCAGGCTGGGTGGATGGAGACCCAGCACAGAAAACTCCCTCCTGCCCTGCCTCTGCTGACACCTCTGACCAGATATGGATGTTTTAAGTCCTGGGTAGGATCCTTTTGGTGTCTTCCTGAGAGCTTTTCTTCCTGATTTCTTGGGAGGGGACTCCACAAGGCCCGCCGCTGAGACCTTACTGAGACCCTGTTATGGACACCCCAACCGCAAGGTCCCAGGCACCAAAGTCTAATCTACAGCATTCTTCAATTACCACTGTTCAGTACACCAACCTCCAGCCTGATATTTCAAACTCTGGGCTAAACACACCCCATACCACCAAACCCAGATGTCCTTTTTTGCTGTTACCCTCAGGCTGGATCCTCTTCCCACAATTACTTTTTCTCCTATCTCCCCGTCCAGATTTGGAGTTCTGAGGGGCTACAGAGCTGGCAGTCACAGGGTCTGCTGGTCAACCCTCAGGCTAGTTCAAGAAGTCCTGGTTTCTATAATTCTTAGGCCTTCTGGGTGTGTTAGTTCACCCCAAATCTATCAGCATACCCACCAAAAAGAGTAGGACCTGAGAGAGGTCACAGGCCTGGGGCTGCTGGGTCTAGCAGGGCAGAAAAGGGCGCCTGTGTTTCCTTTCTCTCAAAGCTGGGGCTTAGTCCTGGAGTCTTTCACCTCAGTCCTTCCCATGTGATATAAAGCCTGGCGCTCAACTCCCATATCCAGACAAGGAAAATTCTTGCCCAGGCCCTTCTCCATCCAGGCCACACTAGGGAAGTCCTGATCCCTAACTATACTTGGCCTGGAGGTGATTAAGCAGAGCTACCAATCTGCATCTGTGTCCCACTTCCCCCTGGGCCTATCGACTGTTCTGGTCTTCTGTGCAACGGTCAGCCTGTGCCCACCTTGCCGGGATTCAGGCCTACAGTCGGCTTCTCCACTTCTGTCTCCACAAGCGACTAGGGAGTTACTTGACAACTTCCCGCACTGCTTTGCCCGCTTTAGACAAACCCACGCCCGCTAGGTCTCCAGAAGGACCTGAGCGCCATCTGAGTTAGGCTAGGCTGCGGCCAGGAGGTGGCTGGGACTGGAGGGTCCAGCCTAGGCCTCTCCCCGGGGTGGCCGACACCCTGCGACCCCCTCCCGCGAGCCGGGGAAGTTGGCGCTCTACTTACTCGTACCTTTCCTTGGCCTCCGCCGCCCGGTCGCGCTGCCGCCGGTTCTTGAACCAGTTGCTGACTTGCGTGGTGGTGAGGCCCGTGGCCTCCGCCAGCTCGCGCTTCTCGCGGGGTGACGGGTAGGGGTTGTGCGCGTACCATTCCCGCAGCACGCTGCGGCTCTTTTCCTTAAAGCAGTAGCTGGTCTCCTCGCCGTCCCAGATGGAGCGAGGCAGCGGGAACTTGCGGCGCACGCGGTATTTGCCCACAGCGCCCAGGGGCCGGCCGCGCAGCTTCTCTGCCTCGATGTAGTGCGCCTTGAGCCACAGCTGCTGCAGCTTGGCGTGGTTGTGCGGCGAGAACTGGTGGCTCTCCAGGATCTTGTAGAGCTCGCGGAAGTTGCCGCGGTGGAAGGCCACGACGGCCTTGGCCTTGAGCACGCTTTCATTCTTGTGGAGGTGCTCGCAGGCGGGCAGCGACCACAGGAAGCGGCCCAGCCGCTCGATGTTGCCGCCCTGCTGCAGCACCTCGCACACGCACGCCACTTGTTCCTGCGTGAAGCCGAAGGTGGGCAGCATGGACATGGTGCCGGCTGCGCCCCCGCCCGCCTGCGCGCCCTCACCGTGCAGCGCCGTCCCTCATGGGCGCCTCCCCGCCAGCCGTCCGGGCCGAGAGGCCGGTGGGGCGGGCCCCCTGGCCGGGCGCCGGCTCCCGGCGAGTCCGGAGTCACTGCCGCGCGTCCTCGGGCCGGCCGCGGGTCCCGCGCAGCTCCGCGGCCCCGCCGCCTGTGCGCCTCGCCTGCGTCCCAGCCCGCGGGCCGCCCGGGGCGCCGCTCCGCATGCTCCGCGCCCTCGCTCGCTACTCGCTCGCTCGCCCTCCCGTCTAGCTCGCTCCCAGCTTTTTTAATAATATTATTCTAAGCGGGCATGAGGCGCGGCGGCCCGCGCCCTGATTGGTCCGGTTATCTGACCCGGGGCCTGCCCGCGCCAGACAATAGTCGAGTCAAATTATTCGCCATGGAGACGCTGTCAATCACTGGTAACCCGAGCCCCGGCGGGCCAGGAGGCTCCCCCCGGCCCGCTCCGCTGACAGATCGCCCCGCTCGGCGCAAAGCGGAGGGCGGCCCGAGACGCGAGCCGGAGGCGCTCGCAGAGCCTGGGAGGCGGAGAAGGGTTGCGGGGGCCGGCGGCAGCGGTGATTGACGGGGCGGACGCCCAAAGAGCGAGGGAGGCGGAGGAGCGCGCGGGAGAGGAAAAAAGGGGGGTGGGGGGCTGCGGTGGGGAAGGAGGAGAAGGGCAGGCGGAGGAGCCTTTAAGGGGGTGCCTGGCAGGAAGGGGAGGGAGAAGGGTAGAAGGAGCCTCCGGGAAGAAGTTTTGGGGCTTTCTGCACGGGGCCGCGCTGAGGCCAGGCTCGGGCCCTGCTAGGCGCCCCCACTCCACCTGGGTCATCGCATCCCTCCCGGGGTCCCTGTTCGCCCACAGAACCTACCAGGAACTAGACTTAGGGATGGAGGGTTTGGACGTGCTTTGGCGCCTCTCAGAGACTTGGCTTTTCCTGCGGAACGCGCCCCACCCCCACGCTAGAAACTCCAGACCTGAGCGGTCCCCAGGGAAAGGGGGAGTAGGGGAGAGAAGTGGGGGCTTGGCAGTGGCCGCAGGCGGACGCGAGAATCGACTTCCCGGAGGATCCCGCCTTTCCTCCCTCTCCTAGCCAGGCCGGCTGCCCCGCGGCCGGTACCGCCCCAACTCGCCGGGCGGGGACTCAGACTTAACCCCACGGGTCCCGTGGCCGAGAGGCTCTCCGCAGTTCCGTGGCCTGTAGGAAGTTGACTCCAGCCGGAGCGGCTACACAGAATCAAGGGACGTTGTGGACCCGCAGACGGCCTAGGGGAGGCGAGGCTGGGGCTCTGGGATGGTTGTAGCGCTTCCGGGATCGGCGATGGAGAGCAGAGAGTAGGTCGTCCTCCTTCCTCCGGCCTCTGCGCTTGGACTCCGCTCTGGCTTCTGGCCGCTTCAGCCTGGGAACCGGGACCCTGAGCTCCGGAATAAGGGCCTTAGAAAGGGGCGAGGGGCGCTTTTGCTTCGTTGTCAGGGCGTGGTGCTGGTTCTCTGGGAGGACCCGCGTGGAGCAGCTGAGAGAACTGGGGTGTGTGCGGCGGCGGGAGCTGTTTCTACTATTTCCAAAAGCTTACCCCATTACCTTTCTTGTCCTTTTTACTTCCATTTTCCCTCTTTCCTCTCAGCTGTTGCAGGGGGAGAACTCCCCGTGTCATTCTGAATGCTAGGACCCGAGCCAGCTCAGCTCTGCCCTCAGCCAAGGGCTATGGAACCTGAGTCTGGGCTGCATTTCTTGTTTCCACCCCTTTAAGCTTGGGGAAGGGACTATACTAGGAGCATTAGAACGGGCTTTGCTTGATGTCTATGAGTAAGGTACATAATTTTTCTTTTAAGGGTCCAGCAGGAATTTAAAAAATTTCTCTCCGCTCTAGCATGCTGGAAGTCCTTGAGGGAGTGGAACCCCAGGACTCCCCCGAAGACTTTAGCTCTTGAGGACATGCTCCTTGTGTTGAAGTCACAGGGCTGTCAAAGTGGGTTCCCAGCCAATGACAGAACAAAAATGCAGATGGCATCTTGTAGTCTTCCTCTGTGGGTCAGGAGGGGCTCTAGTGCATCCAGGACATCCGATCTAGAGTCCTAGGTCACACAGGGTTTGCCCCAGAGCCAGCTCTGAGGACCATGGGAGACCTTGGGAAAAATTTACCCCACACTGCGATGAGGTTCAGAGACCACTTTGCTGACCTCCAACAAAGAGTGACCTACTCTCTCCAAGGCCTCTTGTCAGTCACAGTTAAAAGGATTCCTCTGGAGGGCTGGTCCCATCTCTGGCCAGGGTCATTTTATCTCAGGCAAGATCAGGTTGGGGTTGGAGAAGAGTGCTTTGGCTGGGTGTGGGTGGGTGTGTGGGACCAGGCAGTTACTTCCTGGTATGAGACTTTGGCAAGTTCCTAGTCTGTTCTGCTTCATTCTCTTACTCTATTGGAAAGGCCTGGGCGATCTCTGAAATCTCTACTGGTTCCTGGCTGGAGTGAGTCTGAGAGAAAACGGTTGATCTTTGCAGTCTCAGCTCCAGCTTTCAGGAAGTGTCCCTTTATTGGCCACTTGGAGCTTCAGGATTGAACTCCCTTCAGGACCACAGCCTGCTCATGTTTGTGGAGGACAGTTTTCTGTGCCCTTTTCTGGAGCTTTGGACTCTGTCGTTCCCAGTGCAGGCCTCTTTGGGGACCCCAGGCCTTAAGTCCAACAACCAGCTCTGCCAAGAGCTCCCAGCCAATGCTCAGAGGTAGAGAGCTGAGCAGATGAGGGACTTGACACCTTAGGTAATATAGTGTGTGCTACATGGAAAATCATTAGAGTAAGCACAGAAAACCTGTAGTGCCATCACTCCGTGTATGGGTGTGTCCTTGTGCCACTAGTTATCCCCTGCCCCATGTTTGTAAGAAACCAGTTGTAGCAGGTCTGGGCTGCACTGGACCCTGGGTACCTGCCCTAAAAGGGTTAGGAACTAAGATGGGGTCTCTTCACACTCATTTCCTCCCTGTCTGGCCTCCTCCCTGACCATCTTTGCCATTTTAGGGAACACTTGGTAGGCATCTCTGTGAGGATTTGATAGATGCCATTTTGGCCCTATGACAACTCAGCCCCCAGTTCCAGCCCTTAGAGCAGCTGCTTGAGAGGCTGGTGGGTGCCAGGTGCATTGGGTGTTCCCCACTGGGACCTCCAGAGCTCCTGGCCTCTTTCCTCCCCTAAGACCCACACTCAGCAGGCTTACACTAGCCTAATTTGTTTGTCAATCACAAATTGGAGCAGCTCCATTGCCAGGGAGGAGAACACTTCTACAAATGTGGAAATTTGGGCATCCTTGAAATGCTTCCTTTCACCTCCATGCTGGGCACTGGAAGTCCCCTGAGAGGACCGGACTTTCTGGAAGGCAGCAGGAGGGGTGGGTGGGTGCGCCCAGAGATCTCACGCTGACAGGATGCCTTTGCCTTTTGGTCAGGGAAGGTCAGAGGCTTCTGTCGGGAGTTGGGCCAGAAACTAACAGGACAGGCCACCACTGACGGGCCCATCCACCAGCCAAGGCTGGCAAGCGCATAAGGGAGACACTGGCCACACTGGCCTCCCAAAGGGCTTCCCTTGCTTTGGGTTGGGGCCATTTGGGAAGGAATGGGGTGACCTAGGGAGAAGGAGGATTGCCAGTAGTTTCCAAGGCCCTGCGGATGGGAAGGCATTTGTTCCGGGCAAACCAGAACCCTTGTTTGTGAGTTTGTGGCCGAGGGAAGAAGAGGAGGAAGCGGGTTCTTGGTGCCAAATCAAAGACGGGTGTGTGTGTGTGTGTGTGTGTGTGTGTGTGTGAGAGAGAGAGAGAGAGAGAGAGAGAGAGAGAGAGAGAGAGAGAGAGAGAAGAAGAAGAAGGAGGAGAGGAGGAGAGGAGAGGAGAGGAGAGGAGAGGAGAGGAGAGGAGAGTCGAGTCTTTATTTTTCTAAAGACTACAGAAATCTTCCGGACTGACTCCCATCCTGGCATCGCCGGCCTCCGCGCAGCTCTGCACCCGGGCTCCGAGTTCAGGGACCTCCGGGCCCGGTGGGAGGCTCTCCGTGCTCCCGCAGCTCCGGCGCGGTCTGGGAGCCTCTCTCCCCTCTGCATCCTCGCCCCAACTCGGCCGGCTGGTCGGCCAGTCGGCCGCGGCGACACGTTTCGTTGAAAGCGGGTCGGGCCGGGTTGCGCGGAGGCTCGGGCGCCTCCCCACCTGCCCCTGGCGCGGCAGGTCTGCAGCTTCAGGGCGGTCGCAGCGGGGCCCCACAAAGCCCAGCACCCCACTGTTTCCCGTGTTGCCCAACGTGTGGGTCAGGTCCCCGCGTATGGGAAGGCATTCGTTCACGTCTGCTCACACGAATTCTCCGAGCAGCACCCGCGGCGCCCGGAGCCCGGGCAAGCTTGCGAGGCGCTGGGCGGCGGCGGCCTCCCGGCCCAAAGGGCGCGAGCCGCGGCGTCGCCGGCGCCGCACGTGGCTGCGCGGCCACAGGCCCCGAGGCCCAGAGCCGCACGCTCCCCTGGGGACGCCGCTGCCTCGCTGCCCCTCTGCCCTCCTGGCCCGGAGGCCGCGCAAAAGAAAACGGGCTGGAGGCCGCGGCCTCACGCGGGGTCTTGTTGAAACGAAAAGAGCGAGCGCGGGGGCTCGGGGTCCGTTTGGAGGCCGGGGACCCGCCCGGCGGGCTTTGGGGCGGGTACTCCGACGCGGGGCGGCCTCCGTCCCCGCCCGCAGCCCGCGCCCGGTCGTGGCGGGCCTTCCCACCGCGCCGCGCCCTCCTGCGCCGGGCCGGGCATCCGGAGAGGGGCCCGGCTCGCGGCGTGCGGTTCAGGAAGCCGCCACAGTCCGCCGCGGGGTGGCTTTTCGGCGGGACAGTAGAGCCGCTGTTTGTTCCTGTCCGGTCTGCGCGAGCGCCCCCACGCGGCAGGTCCTCGAGTTCGGGTCTGCGAATCTATTCGCTCAGCTTTCCCCAGGCCTCCGGTCAAGGAGGGAAGAGGGCGCTTCGAGGGTCCTCTGGCCGCTCCCTTCTCACTCCTCAGCAATGACCTCCCTCGCCCCAACTCTGCGCTGGTGGAGAAGGCACCAGAGGTAGGACCCGTGCGTGACGAATGCTACAGACATCCGCAGGCTTGGAGGTACAAGAGAGTTGCTAGCCAGGGTCTGATCACAAGATTCTTGGGGGATGGACTACTGCCTTTGCTCCATAGCACCCCCCTCCTGCGGGAGTCTGAGCCCCCAGGAAATGTTTGAATGGATGCCTGAATGACCAATGTGTTTAACTGACAGCAACAATTGCGAAGTGACCAGGTCAATAGGAGGATGGCTCTCTACCCCCTCTTTCCTCTAGCTGTTCTCTCCCAGCCCCTTCCTGTCCTCCCTTTCCTTATAGGGAAGTCTCCGAGAGCTGGCGCCTTCCTTCCACCAGAAGTACTGGATGGATGCTGGAGTCTTAGGGCCCCAGAACCTACAGGCTGAACTTGCTGCTCTTAAAAATTCCGGGCCTAACTATAGCATTACCAGGTTCCCATGGGCTGCAGGGAAGTTTTCTAAGTAGAGTTATTCTCATTTTTTCTGGAGCTGCTGTCTTTAGTTGCATTTCCTTAGTTACTTTACAAAAATCCTCTGTAGGCACTGGGAGGATCAGATTTCCTGTAAGAAGTGACTTTTTTCTCCTTCTTTCCATTACCTGTGAGAAACTCTATCTGGGAGTAGGGATTCCTGGCTTGGCACTTCTCTCTCCTGCAGGATCCATTTTTATTAGCATTAATTACAATACAGTCAGTTCCACTCATCGGTGATACCCCTCCCCCTGGCTGGTAACTGCTCCTGGCTCTCCTGATTTGGGTAGCACCTGGGCAAGAGTCCATTACCACCTGGCCATTGGAGACAGCCACACTGGGATTTCCATCACCTTCTGCATTTTTAAAGGGTACTTGGTAAAAGCCAACATTGTTCTTAACTTGGAAATCCAATATGTTGTTGCCTCTGAATTAAGGCTAAAATCCAGAGTCTATCTCTTATAGAATGTGTTCTAATTAATTTATGTACAGTGTTCTAAGAAGTATATAGAAACAAGAGAGCAGATAGCTGAGGGATACCTGTGCATGAGGTTGTTGTATAGGTTGTAGGGATCTGATCAAATAGATGTCTTCTGGTAGCACTGTGGCATTCTGCCTTTGTTGACTCCCTTTGTTTCGACCACTCTAATGTAGTTGCACTGTCAGTATATGCTTACACGTGGAGAAAGCAGGACAAAGAGCAGAGGATGTAGCTTTGGCATCAGATAGGCGTGGGTCCTTGACCCAGACCCACCAGTGTAGTAAGGTTCCTATTCTGGAAAATTTATTTTGCTCATTTGTTAAATGGTAATAAGAGCCCACTGCATAGTAAGCCTTCAACAGTTGGCTGTGGAATTGAATACAATTCTTTGGGGATTAGAGATAAAGCTTATGAAACATCTGGTTCACAGTAAGTGCTCAATAATTGAGGCTATTGTCCCTAGGGCTCTGATTGTGATAGTGTGTTTAGAATCGCATGTGATTAGTGTTATGTAGTCTCCCCTTAACCCTGGTTTCAGTTTCATTGACCCATGGCCAACAGAAGTCTGAAAACATTACATAGAAAATTCCAGAAATAAACAACTCATAAGTTTTAAATTCTGTACCATTCTGAGGATCATGATGGAATTTGGAGCTCTGACCCACCTGGGATGTGAACCATTTCTTTGTCCAGCAGATCCTCACTGTACAGTGCACCCTACTCACCCATTAGTCACTTATTCTCAGTTGTCAGATGAACTGTCGGGATATTGTAGTACTTTTCTCCAGGTACTCTTTATTTTACTCAACAGTGACCCTAAAGCACAAGAAGAGTGATGCTGGCAATTTTATTATGGCATATTCTTAAAATTGCTCTATGGTATTTTTAGGTGTTATTGTTAATCTCTTACTGTGCCTTATTTATGAATTAAAGTTTATTGTAGGTAGGTGTGTTTAGGGGGAAAAAACCAGTATATGTAGGGTTTGGTGCTATCTGTGGTTTTGGTCATCCACTGGAAGGCTTGGAATGTAGATAAGGAAGAACTACTGTATTTCAGAAAGCACTTGGCTTAAGTCTCCAAAAGAAGCTTTAGTTTCCAGGTGACAAGTATTATCAAGCCTCTATGACATGCTCAGATCTGGGTGAGGCACTCTGGGGAATGCTCAGATATATGATTGGGGGGTTCTTGGGAGCAGTTGGAGAGAAGAAAGGGTACAATATGAGACCATGTTGGTTTTTGCTCTTCGCCATCCACAGCAACCTTGGAAGGAGTGTGGGCTTTGGAGTCAGCTATCTGGGTTAAATCCTGCCTCTTGTACTTAGTAACAGTTTGACCAAGGGCAAGCAACTTAATCTTCAGTTTCCCAGTTTCCCAGTCTGGGGGAGGAGGCCCTTAAAAGCAGGCATAACAGACACCTTGCTCTCAGGGGTTAGGGAGGAGGAAATAAGCAAAATATGCAAAAAGACTGGATCCTCATTCTGAGACAAATGGAAGAACTCTGGCTGCCAAAATGTTTTGCATTATGTGATGGTGTTTCCAGTATTTTGGTCTCATTAGAAGAATTCTCAGAAAGCAAAAGATAGCTGCATATACGCATGACATTGCAACCTTATGGAGTTGAGATAAAATTTTCTTCTTCTGTTGGGTTAGTTCTCAGGACTGAGCACAGAGCAGATTATACTGAAAGCCCCATAGGTGTTTATGGGTTGCAACTGCAACCAAAAGAAAAGGAGGTGACTCCCTCTCTCCTCCATAATTCCTTCATCGCCAGCCCCCTGTGCCTGGAGATAGAGCCAAATGTATCTGTTAAAAAAAGTTTCCACTAATGGAGTATCTTGTATGCACAAAGCAATATACTAATGTACAATGAGTATGATAATCCCTTAAAGTGGGCAGGATCATTTGCAGATGAGGAGACAGGGTCAGAAAGGCTAAGCAACTTGACCAAGGTCATGCTGCTGCTACAGAGCCTCTGGAATTTCAGTCTTTGATACCGGGAGCCATACTATAAGCCACAAGCCTTCCTGTCCTTAGCTCCTCTGTAATAGCAAAAGTAATAATAATGAGAATAATTGACTGAGTGTACTATGTGTCAGGCATTGTGCTATTTAACGTAGTCTCAAACACCTCTGTGAGCTGGGCATGATCAACAACAGCTCCATTTTACGGGTGATGATGTTGAGGCTCAGCAAGGTTATGTGTAAGTCCTGCAGCTATGCCAGAGCTGGGTTCTCAAACCCAGGTTGTTTGGGTGCTGAGCACATACTTGGACCACTCCACCAGGCCAGCTGTCCCACCACGCTCCCCTCTTTCACCCCAGGCCTTTCCTCTCTCTGCACTCAGGTTCCCAGGCACTACCAGTGTTTGAGAGCTCCTTCTGGGTGTCAGGAAGAGATAAGTTCTAAGGTCCTCCTGGAGTCTCAAACTCTGAGCCCGAGATTCGCTGAGATTTGTGGCCATTGGTTCCTGTTTGCCTCCACTTGGCTGGAGCCACTGTGACCAGGGCAAGCAGTAGAGTAGCAGCCTCAGCCCCCACATCTGGCAAAGTTTGTTGGTACTCATGGCCCCGCTGAGTTGATATCCATTACATCTGGAGGGAGGCTGGTGCCCTTGGAGAATTAGTGTTTTAGTCAAGGTGCTTTAAGCACAAATCACAGAAATCCACTCAGAGTAACAAGAGGAATTGAATAATAAATTTATCATTACTCAGAGGTAGAACATGGATTTGAGGACAGGGAACACCACTGTTAAGAGAAGTGGGACCAGAAGCTGGAGAATTGTCTGAGAAGGAAGGCAGCCACTTTCCCCTGTGTAGGTGGAAACAGAGTGGTCTCCTGCTCCCTCCGGGCTTCTTTGTTCTTCTCTCTCTGAAGAATAGCTCTCCCTGTTGCTATTTCTTTTGATATTTCCCTAGCTGTGGCACTGTAAAATCTCTGCCCCTGTTCCAAATTCTTGAGAAAGGAAGGAAGGGGACAAAGAGGGGGTAGAGAAGGAAAAGGAGACGGAAGGAGAGAGAAAAAGAGGGAGAAAAGGGAAAAGGAAGAGAGCAAATAACAGAAGACATTAGGGCTCATCTTGGGTCAGGTGATTCTCACTCGAATCAGTGATGGTTAGGTGGGTGGGAGAGACTACAGGCCATGCCTAATCCACAGGCACCACAAGCCCAGACTTGGAGGAATAACATGATTGCAGGGCTGCTGTTCTACTCTGCTCTCCAATGTACAAGTCTAGTGCCTGGTACCAGAGAGACATTAAATACATACTAGTTTCTTTCCTTTTCACCACTCCATGATGTTAGTGTCTTTTACCAATTTAGAATACAGACAGGATTGTGCTAACACTATATTTAAATTCCTCTAATGGTGCTGGGTGTGGTTGCACACCTATAATCCCAGTACTTTGGAGGCTGAGATAGGAGAATCACAGGTTCAAGGCCAGCCTTAGCAACTTAGTAAAACCCTGTTTCAAAGAAAAGAAAAAAAAAAAGTAAAAGGACTGGGGGTGTAGCTTGGAGGTGGAATGCTCCTGTAAATCCCCAGTACAAAAACAAAACAAACAAAAAAATACCTTTAATGGCACCTATCAATCTCAGCATGACATTTAGACTCTTTAGCATAGCTTCTGAGGCCCTTTGTCGGTGGACTTTGTGCATATGTCCATTTGATCTCTCCATGCTGCCCTCTTCTTAATCAAGGATTCTGCCATCCTGCACAATTTGCAGTTTCTACACTCTTCTGCCTGTGTGGTGAATGTTCATCACCACCTACTCCTCATGTTCCTGGAGGAGAAGCCCAAGTCCCTGCAGTGCTGACCTTCAGCTTGGCTATATGACAGGATTTGACCAATGAAATGTGAGTGGATGAGCAGAAGCTCTTAAAGATACTGTAAGTTGTTTCCAGGACTCTGTCTTCTTTTCCTTCATCTTCCAGACAGGCACTGCTCATTCCTATGTTATAGAATGAAAAGGAAGAGGGAGCAGAGCTCCAGCCCAGACCAGAGTCACAGCTGACCTGCAGCCTACGATTAATTCGAGTGAGATATATAGGCATGGTTGTACACCTTTACAATTTGGGAATTGTTCTTCACTACAGCATCCCTTACATGTTGTTCCCGCTCCCTGGTCCCCTAATCTTTTAGGATTAAGATCAAATGTTGCTTTCCTTGGAAAATATTGATTTCCCTCTTCTCCCCAAGGTGGATCTGTGGCCATGCTCCAGTCCCCAAGTCATCTTCCTCTTCTCATCTTAGCTACATTTACCTCACAATACCATCACTCCTGACCTCTGATGCCACCTGACTGTGGGCTCCTTGAAGGCAGGGACTGTCTCCTTTGGGTTTACCTAGCTCATAGTAGGCCCTCAAAAATACTAGTTATAGAACCAACCTAGGTGTCTATCAACTGATGAATGGAGAAACAAAATGTGGTATAGACACACAATGAAGTTTTACTCAGACATAAAGAAGAGCAAAATTATGTCATTTGCAGGAAAATAGGTGGAACTGGAGAGCATCATACTAAGTCAGCCAGACTCAGAAAACCAAAGGTCTTGTGTTTTCTCTCATATGAGAAAGCTAGAGAAAAAGTAGGAAAGGATAGGAGAGAAGCCAGTAGAAGAGTGAAAGGGGATCAGGGAAAGGGGGAGGTGTGGGGAAGAAAACAGACCAAATAATGTTATGTGCATATATGAAAGTATCACTGAGTCTCACTATCATGTACAATTACAATGGACCAATAAAAAAATTAAAAATATTTGTTGAAAAAGAAATGAATTTCATAGTATGAGTCATCCCTTACCTGTGTGGCAGATTTTATTATCTAAAGATGGCGACACCAATTTCTCTCATCCTATATGCTTTTCTTCTAATGTGACTGCTGGCATTCCTCTCCTTGAACAGAGTAGAGGTGGTGTGTGTGTGTGTGTGTGTGTGTGTATGTGTGTGTGTGTGTGTGTGTATGTGTGTGTGTGTGTGTGTGTATGTGTGTGTGAGTGTGTGTGTGTTCTCCTTATAATCTGGATAGACTTGTAACCATGGCAGAAGTGACACAATGTGACTTCCAAGGCTAAGTCATGAAAAGCAATACAGAGTCTGCCTAATCCTCTTGGGATGCTTGCTTTTGGAACCAGCCACCATGCGATAAGGAGGCCCAGAGAGCCTGTGGAGAGGCCCAGGTGGAAAAGAACCAAGGCCCCACAGACTCCCAAGCATCACCCAGCACCGCAGTGCCCCAGGTGTCAGTGAGCTGTCTTGAAGGTGGATCCTCTAGCTCCAGTCCTGTTAGCCCAGCTGGTGCCACAAGCTTCGGAGATGAGCCGTCCCTGCTGGCCCTTCCAAAATGCAAATTCATGAGTCTAGACAACGATGACGGTCATTTTCAGACACTGAGTTTTGGAGTGATTGTTCTATAGTCATGGACAATCAGAACATTTGCCTTTCCTCTTAGCAATCCGGTTTTCTTGTGAATATAAACACCTGTCCTTAACCTTGTCTTGGGCCTTAATACCAGCTTTTTTCCCTGGGGCCCGATTCTGGTTCAGGGGTGACTTTCTGATGGATCTGAGCCTCTGGAACTCTGAGACTGCCCCTCACCCCCAATCTGGCTTCAGGCAGCGCTTTCTCCAGTGCCTGTTCCCCAGACAAGAGTGCCTGGTGCCCATGCCTGTGGTGGTGGTGGGGTCAATCCTGAGTGTTCTTTCACCACTGGACATCTGACAGGGCCTGCATATTACCCATCAAGCAGTAGGACCCAGCTGGGGCAATGCTTCCACCCCAGGGCAGCTCCATTCTTCCCCTGGTTCCTGCCACTAGGGCTCAGGCTTCCTTGAGATGGCTTCAATTAGGACAATATCTCATGTTCCTCAACTCCAAAGGGCTACCTGTGAAATATTGTGAGGATTAAATGTACCTCCATCCACGTATGGTAAACTGTCAATATTCCCACAAGCTTGTTCTGTCAAAACAGAAAACCCCATAGCGTTCACAGAAAGGCCACAACTGGAAGAGACAATAGACTGCACGACCAGCCAATTTCCTACTCAAATCATGTGCACTGTAACTTTCTACCTAAAACATACAAGTAAACATATATTATTTTAAACAATGAGTTCATGTTAAAGAATAGATAAGCTGGGTATGGTGGCTTACACCTATAATCCCAGTACTTGGGAGGCTGAGATAGGAGTATCACAGGTTTGAGGCCAGCCTCAGCAACTTAGGGAGACCCTTTTTCAAAATAAAAAAATAAAATACAGCTGGGTGTATAGCTCAGAATTAGAATGCCCCTGGGTTAAATCCCCAATACCAAAAAGAAAAAAAAAAAAGAGTAGATGACAATATCACCTACTGTGGTTGAAGGGCAAGGCAGGAGCAGGTGAGGGTCGACTATTCAGCTGAGGCTGTGAGTAACAGGAGAGCTTTGAAAGCAGCGCCGGGCAGGGGCAGACCCAGGGGAAAGGCGCCAACGGTGAAAAAAGTGTCCTCAGAGAGCAGGTTCTGACTGAAGTCCACCAACATTTCCTAACATGGACTCTTCTCCTGGGCAAGGCTCACATTAAGCCCTGAAGTTATTAAACTGCTGTGGTTTGGATGTGGCTTGTCCTGTTCAAACTCATGTTGAAATTTGGTCCCTCTGCAGCGTGGAGAGGTGGTGGGCCTGTAAGAGGTGTTTGGGTCCTGAGCTCATGAGGGATGAGCGCTGCTCTCCTATAATCGAGCTCATGCTCCTGGGGTGAAGAACTTCTTGCTCCGCCAGACTTAACTGGGGGCTGTTACAAAGAGAGCCTGCCCTTTGTGTTTTGTCTCTTCTCTGAGCTCACTTGCTCTTTTGCTTTTCAGCTATGTTATGTGGCAGTCAAGGCCCTCACCAGAGGCTGGCAAGATGCCACTGCCATGATCTTGGACCTCACAGCCTCTTTTCTCTATAGATTTTCCAGTTTGAGATATTTTGTCATAGCAATGTAAAATGGACTAAGACATAGCAATATATTTGGTAGCCCCAGAAAGACTTTAGAGTCTTTGTTCAAAGGATATGTGGAGGGGTAAATATGTGTGTGTGTGCATACAATCAAACAGGAGTGTACATGCACATACATGTAAGTGATGTGCATATAGGCAAATGCCTGTCCACACACATACATGTGTGTACACATAAATGCATTATACTTATAATTAATAGTAATGATGGATATGCATATTCATACACACATGCAGAAATAATTCCTGAACTCACGGGAACTGGTTCACTTTCAAGGCACCATATGCCTCTGGATCACCCCCAAACCAGGGTCTTTAGTCATGATTTACAGTCATGGCTTTGGGGGAGGGAGACTTAAGTAGTAACAGGGATAGAAGTTGAAAGTAGAAAATGTAAATACATTCAGTTACTGAGCTTTTCCCCTTCTGAATTGCAAACGTTCTTAATTGGAAAAATTTGTATGCTCAATGCATTATAATCTTTGTGGCTACTGTGGCACGTGGCTGGGGCTGTGGCCATTCATAAGGAATCTGTAGTTTGTATTACCTTTTTTTTTTCTAACCCACATTTAATCTGAGAAGTTTCTAGAAGGTCATATATCACCCACATCAATACTGACAAGGCTTACCAGTCATTCGATATAATCTAATCTCATTCTGCTTCAGTCAATGAAATAAACATATTTCTTTTCCCAAAATATGTTAAAGAGTATTTAAAATGTTTTTGAGGCTCTGGATTCAATACCCAGCAACACTATTAAAAATACAGAAAATAAAATATGGTAAAGCAGATATTTAGGTTGGGAGTGTAGCCCAGTGGTAGAGTGCCTGTCTAGCATGCACTAGGCCCTGGGTTTGATCCCCAGCACTGCACTTACTCTACTCTATGTCTAACACTGTGCAAGGTGGTGTCAGGGGAAGAAGACTAACCCCTCCCCCGCCGCCACCCAGCACTCATCACAGAGACTGGGGCCCAGGGTCAGGGGTGGAGAAGGAAGTCTTCTTGGAAAAGGTGGTCTTGATCAGGGCTTTGGAGAACAGAGAGAAATAGGGAAGGGGGACCGAGGGGGCAGACTGCAGTCTGGCTGGGCGCGGGGCAGAGGTGGGCCCCAGAGGTGGAGGGGCTGGGGCCACTGGAGGAAGTGGTGCTTTCCTCATTCTCAGCTAAGATGCCAGCAACATCTCAGCCTTGCCTTTGCCTCTGACCGAAGGTCAAATGAGGGAGGGAACTTCAAAGTCCCCAATTTAAGACCCAAAGCTCTAGGTCCCAAAGGTTAGGGTCTTGTTCATCATGGGAGTTCTCTGGGTCTGGCTGGGTTCCCAGCTTATGGCTTCCTCATTTTTGCTCTACAGCTCTCCACAACAGCCCAGGAATTTTCAAATCTATCAAGTTACTTTTTTTTTTTTCTTTTCTTTTTGCGGTACTGGGGATTGAACCCAGGGACATTCTACCTCCAAGCTACACCTCCAGCCCCATTTCTTTTTTTTTTCTTTATTTTGAAACAGAGTCTCACTAAGTTGTAGAGGGCCTCACTAAGTAGCTGAGGCTGGCCGCGGACCCAGATCCTCCTGTCTCAGCCTGGGCCTCACTAAGTAGCTGAGGCTGGCCGAGAACCCAGATCCTCCTGTCTCAGCCTCCCAAGTACTGGGATTACAAGCGTGTGCCACCACACCCAGCTCTATCAACTTACTTTGATGTTTAAAATTCTCTAGTGGTGCCAGGTATGATGGCACAGGCCTGTAATCCCAGTACTTGGGAGGCTGAGACAGGAGGATCTCAGGTTCGAGGTCAGCCTCAGCAACTTAGGGAGATCTTTAGCAACTTAGCAAGACCCTGTTTTCGTATTTCAAAATAAAAAAATAAATAAACAAACAAACAAGCAAGCAAGCAAGCTTGGAGGGGTAACGCAGAGGTAGAATACCCCTGGGTTCAATTTTAGTACCCCGGTAGCAAAAAAAAAAAAAAAAAATCTCCATTGGCCCCTCACTGCACACAGCACAACTCCTAACCAAGATCTGCAAGGACTGTCCTGATGGGCTCTCACACCACACCTGCTACTCTTGGCTCTTACACTCCCACTGCCCTGGCTTCCTTCAAACATGTAAAGTTCCTTCCCACCTCCAGACTCCTACCTTTGCCAATTCCTATTCTCCCCCCTGTGTAAATTTCTCCCTAGCACATGCCGTTGTCTGAAAGCACCATGCTTTCTGATCACTTGTTGATTGAGTCCCTCCTGGAATAAAAGCTGCATAACAGCAGGGACTCTGCCTGACCAATTCATGGCTGTGTCTTCAACATCCGGAATAGGGCAGGCACATAGTAGGTGCTCAATAAGTGTCTGTTGAAGAAAGGAATGACTAACAGTATTGTGGTCAACAATGAAGTATAAATGACCACAGCCCTCAGTTCCATTCCCTAATCACTGTCTTCCTGGCCTACTTTAACTGTAGGAAGGCCTCTTGAGGTTTGTGCTCTAAAGTGAGAAAGTGAGACTTCTGGGAAAAGTCCAAATATATAAAAGTATACAGAACTGACCATTGCACATTCGCTCTGGCCCTATTGTAGGAGGGCTGTGGATGGCAAATGCAGTTCTATTGCAGAGAGGAGGGAATGGCGTCCACGATGTTGCACAGTAGTGTTCTTAACCCTTTGGGATCAGAGACCCTATTGGAAATGTGAAGAAAGTGGTCTCTCCAAGAAAATGTGCACACACACACACACACACACACACACACACACACGGTGGGATTCAGTTTTAGGGATGCATGGATTACACCCCTCCAGCCGTGAGCATACCCTTGGATCTGTGGTGTGGACTGGTTGGAAGGGCTCCTGGGCACGGTCAGATGCTGGAAGCCTCCTGCTTCCTGGGGGTTCCTAGCAACCCTTTGGGTCTAGGACGGGCCTTCCTCTCCCTTTGTAGTATAATAGTGCATGGAAAAATCTTTGCATTTACCTGCCCATCCCACTGCATCAAATACCTTTTCCTTTCCATAACTGTTTATAATTCACTAGATTAAATAATTTCTCCCTCCTTGCCCTTGTTCATCCTTAATGAACATGAAAGTGAGCCATCATGGTGCCTTGTACCCGAAATTAATTCCTTAATTTATAAATAGTAGCTATGTTTTATGTAGGGCTTACTATGTGCAGACCCTGAGCAAAGGCTTTGAGGAGGATTCCATTGACTCCCCTGACAACTCCATAAGGAGGACACTATCATTAGGCCCACCTTGCAGACTGGAGAGGGGGGTACTTATGGTTTAGGGAGGTTAAATTTGTGTTGTGGCAGAGGAGGTTGAACCAAGGTCCACCTAAAGTCTTGTTATATAACCACCATACGTTACTGCTGCTTTGAGCAGTAACTGTTGAGTTAAAGTTGACTTTCTGACCATGATTTGGCAGGAGCCAAAAGGAGGAAGGGGATTCAAGACCTGCCCAGTCATCAGAGGAATCTATGACCTGCCTAGTTGTCATACAGGCTCCTGGTGTGGACCTGGGGGCCTGGCAGCCTGTCAGGATGCAAGGACGAGCTGATGCCAGCCTTACTGGCATTTTATTCCATGGTGGCCAGGGCAGGAAAGGGTTGGCTCCTTCTGGAATGGAGATTCTTTTCAGCTGCTCTCTCCCACCTCTTCCAGCTGGCTGGTGACAGGGAGAATATTTTCCTAAGGATGAACTTCTTGCATGGCTGTTTCCTGCCGAACAGGTCCCCCTTCAGTGGTCGCAGGGCCTGTTATCTCCTCTTCCAAATGGATTCCAATGAGGAGAAAGCCCTTCTCTGAAGGGCCCCTGGCTTGCAGGAACCAGCTGGTGGTGGGAGCAGGAGAGAGAGAGCAGGAGCAGGTTGCCCTGGTGGCTTGGGGGCCCAGCACAGGTATTGGAGTTCATTCAGCACACATTTGCACAAGCATCTGGCAGTGTGCTGGGCACTTTGTTCGGGATAGAAAATGACAGATTTTTGCCTAAGATCCTGCCATTGTGTAGTCATTGTTACTCTGCGAAAAGGTAGCCAAAGAGTCTGTGAATAACATTCAAGGTATCTGTAAAAGTGAAAAAACAAAAACCTTTTATTTTTCCTTGCAGTACTGAACCCAGGAGCACTCTACCAATGAGCTATACCCACAGCCCTTTTATATCTTTTACTTTAGGACAGAGTCTTGATAAGTTGCCCAAGTTGGCCTTAAACTTGCAGTGCTCCTGCCTCAGCTGCCCCAGTAGCTGAGATAACAGGTGTGTACCACCATGACAGGCACAAAAGGTCATCTTATGTAGCTCAGGGTAGAGCACTGTGTGAGCCCTGGGTTTGATCCCATCACTAAAAACAAAAAACAGGGAGGGAGGAGAGGCAAACATCTTTATTTTCACTAACCTTTAACTGAAATTTAGCAGGCGTTCAAGAATGTAGGCAACAGAACTGGGTATGGTGGCGCATGCCTGTGATCCCAGTACTCCAGTATTGGGGGGCTGAGATAGGAGGATCCCAGGTTCCAGGCCAGCCTTGGCAACTTAGTGAGACCCTGTTTAAAAACAAAATGCAGGCAACAGTCTTACTAAAAGAAGTGAGGCCTGACTGTCTCAGCCATAGGAAACACAACTATTTTTATACATGTCACATTAGATGTAGATATCTTGAAATAGCTGTGCTATTTCACTACTTTGAGATGATGGTACTGGTTAGGCCTACTGCTACATCTTGCAGTTTAAAATATTATTGAAGAAATACATATGTTGGTATATCACATTTAAAAACTATTATTATTATTGTTATTTTGGGTACTGGGGTTGAACCCAGGGGCATTCTAAGTCTGAGCTCTACCACTAGCTCCTTTTATTTTATTTTTTTTTGAAACAGGGTCTCAGTAGATTGTTGAGAGTCTCACTAAGTTGCTGAAGCTGACCTCAAACCTGTGATCATCCTATCTCAGCCTCCCAAATACTGGGATTACAGGTGTAAGCCACCAACCCAGCTACAAACTAACCTTGTAAACTAATTCCAACATAATTGATTTTCTTTGCAATCATGAGTACTTTATGTATTAAAAAATGATGAGGGGTGCACAGGATCCATCAGATACTGCAGGCATAAAAATTGGTTAGGGACCCCTGCAAAATCAATATATATTTAGAGATTCCTTAAGGACAGCATTGCAACTGTTTTGAAGAAGGGTTAATTCTTCATTTTTTACCTGCTGAGAGAGGTCATGGGGGAAATGGGAGATATTGGGTAGAAAGAGAGGCAACATGGGAAACACTAGGAGGTTTTGATTGATTTGGGCCCTAACTTCCTCATGTGTAAGTGGGATGGCCAAGTCCATGTGCAAGAGGTTCCCTTCCCTCACTTCCAACTGGTTGGAAGGTTGGCAGAGCAGTTCACTCTGCAGGTGGCCAGATTTGGCATGGCACTGAGGCTGGCATGGTGGCTTCACAGAATCAGCCAGGCCCTCTGCACCCCTGCAGGCCAGAATAAAAGTGGCTTTCCATGTTGAGTCACCAGCTCAGCAGAGCCATTTTGTCATAAAGTAGCCCAGGGGACACCTCCCCAAATCCCCGCTCAGCACTCTAGGCCTCAACCCAATTTTAATCCTGAGAGGCTGCCACTGGCACAGCGTGGCAGGTGGGAGAGCTGAATGAGGCAGGTTCTAGGAGGAAAACTAGGGTTTCTGTTTCCTTGGGGTAAGCCCAAGCCAGCACACGTCCCAGGTACTCCTGGCATTTACCTTGCCAGATTCTAGTCTTTATTGACCATCTGCTATGTGCCCAGCCAAATGCTTCAGTGTGTGGGGACTCTGAAGGGGAAGACAGTGTCTATCCTTGAAGACTTGACCATTCAGTGAGAGTGGGAGAGAGAATTCCAGGTCTCTGGATACAGCACCCTCCACCCTCCCAGGAGAGATGTACTTGGTGCTATGGTGTGTGCTACAGGCAGACCTAGAGGGAGCAGGGAGGGCTGGCTGGAAGGAGAGGGAGTGGAGAGGAGGCCGAGGACACGGGAGGACATTCTAGGGGGATGTGTCGGGCTGCAAGGGTGCAGATATGGTTTTGATTAGTGACGGTGTTGGAGACATTGTGATATGATAGATAACTAGGACTGAAGTAAAAGGCAAATGCTGGAGTGGTGCAGGCTAGAGATTGTGGAGGACTGGCTCTCCAGTAATGATTTTTCCTCAGAAAGAGAGCATCTAATTAGAGTTGATTCTGGCTGCATTGCAGGCTTGCAGGGAAGGGCTAGTATCAGGCTTCTGAGTCCAGGACCCAACTCATTCCTGAGTTATTGCTCTCTTGCCTTTCTAAATGCACTCTCTCTCTTTTCCTGCCTTCCCTTTCTTTCTCTCTCCCTCCCTCCATTCATTTATTATCCCTCTATTCATTTTGTTATTCATCCATCCACTTATCCATTCACTCATTCCCTTATCCTCTACCTTCTTCCTGCCCCCTCTAATATGAGATTCCAGGCTAGGGCAGAGGTGTTGTGTTCTTTGCCACATTCTTGGCTTCTAGCATAGTCCCTGACACCTAGTAGGACCTTAATAAAAATTTTTTGTAGTGCTGGGGAATTGAACCTAGCTATGCTGTGCAAGCGCTCTATCACTGAGCTACACCCCGACCCCTTAATAAATACTTTTGAACAAATACTCTCACTGAGCATTTTCACACTGCACAGGATACTCCTCTGGGAATATGGAGTCCACTTGGCCCTGCTCATTGTTGGAGCCTCATCTGGTTATCTGGGGAATCTAGGTACCCTCTTCTTACCCCAATAGGCCCTGGAGAGTCCCTTTCCCCTCTAGTTTAGACAAAAGCCTAACTTTTGTCTTCAAGAAAGGAGTCCTGGGTTCTATCCAAAGACAAGGTATGCAGCCTTGGGCACAAATATTCTCTCTTTGTTTCTTTAGCAGGGAGAGGACAGGCTTGGGCCAGGGCACTCTGACTCTTCAGACTCTGCCAGGCTTTGATTCTGTATCCCTTACTGTTCCTTACCAGGTGAGCAAAACCATGTTAAAAGCTACTTGGCTCCTGTCTAAGGGAAGTTTCCATAGACTCAGTGATTTCAGGTATGTTTCTCAGCAACACAGTCTCCCTGACTGAGCAGCTAATCATCGTTCAGCCCTGGGGTAGGTATCTCTTCTGGCAGTCCCATTATGAATGTGTTAGCCTGCTTTAATCAATGTGGGGACCCAGGAATGCCCAGAAATGGATTTAATTGCTCTGTAGCTTGAGTTTATTTTCCTGATTAAGTCACTTAATAAATGACCACATCAAGTAACCTAAAGCGAGGCATCTCCTAAGAGGACATAAATCACTTTTTATTTTGAGGACTGTGTGTTTTCCTATTTTAGCTTGGAGCTGCTGTGCCCAGTCTGCCATCTGAGAAGCATTTCTTCAAGGTGTCAAAAGGATGTGTCATGCATTTGGAATGAGGGCTAAATTAAAAGGCTATACGGCACATAGTTATTTAAGCAGTGAGATATTCGAGCCATTTCCAATATAAACTACCCATTTGGTAGTCTTTTTTGGAGCAGAAACACAACATGCAGAGCTCTGGACAGTTGCATGACATTTACATCTCCTCACATGCATATCATGCACTAGGATACCACATGCATACTTGTGCACACACACGCACATTTACCCTTGCAATCAGGAAGGGAAGCATAGGATCCCCGTAACTGGACACACCTTTTTAGTCACATAAATTTTTTTGCTACAGAAGATGCAGAGATGGGTGACTGATAACTTGGTACCTATAATTTTCATGGCCGCTTCTGAGAATGGTCTTGGGGCTCTGTGTTCTTGCTTCTTGAGAGAGGACTTAGGTTTTATGATGAATTCATGTAATGTGTTGTATTTCTTAACTCAGAAGAGAGAGAGGACTTTAAGTATTTCATCTGACTGCCTCACTTTTAAGAGAAGAGCAAAGAAGTCAAGCCCAGGAAGCCAGAGCCAGAGCCGCTTCCCAGGTTTCCTGGTTCTTTCTACCACTGTTAATCAGCTTTCTTTCACTATAACAAGATACTTGAGATATTTAACTTCTTATGAAGAGAAAAAGCTCTTGGTTATAGAGGTGCCAGTCCATGATCAGATGAATCTGTTGCTTTTAGGGCTCTGGTGGAGGTGCCAGATGGCAATAGCAGGGACAGTGTGGTGGAGCAAACTGCTCACTTCACATTGCTGGGAAGCAAACAAGGGAGAGAAAGGGCCTGGGATCTCACCATTCTCTTAAGACCTCCCCTTAGGCCTTACCTCCCAAAGGTTCCACCTTCTCTCAATAGTGCCACTACAGGCACCAAGCATTTAACATGGGGACATTTTGGGGACATCAATATCCAAATTTATCAACTACATATCCTCCCTTCTGAGGCTTAGAGGGCATCCTTTGCACCAGAAAGCAAAGGGGCTGTCCCTGTCACTTTGGCTTCCATTCTGCCTGGAAAATGGGCTGATGGGCACCCCACCTCCCACCTCAGCTCCTGTCACAGAGTGGGGACATTGGTAACTACTCTCTCAAAATGTACTCCCTTCTCCATGAGTCCATCCTCCTACCAGAATTCACACCCTTGTGTTGTCCCTTTTGCACTGGATCTGGGCTGGCTCTTTTAATCACTAGAACACACCCGAGGTAAGTAACACCTTCTGATGTCTGAGGCTGGGCCAGAGAAAGCCTGTGGCTTCTGCCCTGGACTCCAGAAACACCTGTTCTGGGAGAGCCATCACTGTGTGAGAAGTCCACTGTGCTGAGAGCTCTGTGGTGTGAAGGAGCCCAACGTAGGCACACAGCGAGAATGTGTGGAGGGTAGGCCCACAGTTCGACAGTCTCTGCCCAGGTGCCAGACATGTACATCAGGGAGCATTTGGGGCACCAAGCCCAGCCGAAGCTTCAGATCACTGCAGCTCCTGCTGTTACCTGCAGAAACCCAAGGTGAGAACTGCCTACTGAGCCCCGTCAACTCACAGAACCGTAAGAAGTCAAAATAGATTATTGTTTTAAGCCACTACATTTGGGGGTGTGGTTTGTGACACTGCAGTAGATACCACAACCACCCACCATGACTTCTTCTAGTTCTGCCCAGCTGCTAGTCAGGCCCCCCTTGTCCCTTCCCTTTGGTCCTCACTCACCCTGAAGCTATCCCAGCTCAGATAAAACACAAGATAGATAATTGAGAGCAGACTGCCTTGGCTACTGATTTTAGCCTAAGAGAGAAAACAAGTGCTAGTGGCCAGCTCAGAGTTTGCAGCAGCTCAGTATGACCTGGAGACTTAAGTACTGTGGAGATAAATGACTTTGCTTCCACTCTCCACCATCAAGAGATGCTTTCCAAGTAGGGTGATGTACACCTGTACTTGGGAGGCTGAAACAGGAGGGTCACAAGTTCAAGGTCAGCCTCAGCAACTTAGTGAGACCACCCCACCAGCAACTTAGCAAAACACTTTTTCAAAATAAAAAATACAAGGGGCTGGAAGTGTAGCTCAGTGTAGGTAGAGCATCCCTGGGTTCAATTCCCAGTAATACAAACAAACAAACAAGCATTCCAAAACCTGCCAGGAGCTTTCGGACATTTGGCTGTTCCCATTTCTGCTCTTTAGTCTAGCCTTAATGATTGTTTTTTCCTTATATTAAAAAATGCCACCCTTTATTCCAGCTAACTGTCAGTAGGCAGGAGAGCCCAGGGCCACCCCTTATAAGACAAATGAAGGTAAAAGAGCTTTGGGCCAAATAAGCTCAGCTCCCAAACCCAGGAATGAAAGAAGCTTTGGAGAGAAAAGCCCCAAATACCCCTAGCCTTTTCCCAGACTAGAGACCTGCTCAGTCAACCTCTTCCTGGCTTGATGAGAACACCTGTGCTCAAGGGATCAGGAGTTGATTCCTGAATAATCTAGGGGTGAGAGGGCAAAGGTGGCTTCCCAGAAAACAAGGCCCAAACAAAACAATCAGTTTCTGAGCACCCAGAATGGTCAGGTGCTGAGCTGAATGCTCTCTTGATGGGCATTTGACTGAAGTATTTCTGAGAACAGAGAGCACCTGGTCCTGGATTTTTCCTGAGTGCTACCTGGGGACCTTTAACACAGGAGCCTCTGGGGACATTCAATATCCAAACTATACGGTTGAGCTCTGAGTGGATACTGTGACCTCGGGCTGAGCTCCGGAATGTGGAAATCACTCATTCCTCCCATCTCGATCTCTTGAGATGCCCTCCAGCCCTGCTGGTGAAACTGAGGCCAGAGAGGCCACACAGTTGCCTATAGCACCCTGAGTTCTGAGGGGCTGTCCTCTCTCCTATTGCTGCGTCTCCTACAGTAAGGCTGCCAGATTTAGCAAATAAAAACACATGACACCCAGGACAAATTGAATTTCAGATAAATAACAAATTCTTGTTAATAGAAGGGGGTCCCATACAATATTTGGGATAGACCTACATTTAAAAAATTATTCATTGGTTGGATGGACCTGGAGAACATTATGCTAAGTGAGATTAGTCAGTCTTAGAAAGTCAAGGGTGGTATGTTTTCTCTCATATGTGGAAGCTAGAGAGAAAATAGGAAACATAAGGGACTTTAATGTAGAGAGACCTGTAGAGTAATTGGAGGGGTTTGGGGAGGGAGTTAGGAAGAGGAAGAGAGAGGACTAAAGAAGGAAACAGTTCAAATAATACTATGGCAATATGTGAAGGTATTACTGACAATCTCACTAACTTGTGTGGGAATGGAGGAGCAGGGGGAGCAGGGTGGGTGTCTTGGTCAACATTCTCATGGCTATAATCCAAAAGACTTGACCACATACTTTAGAGGAAGGGAGATTAATTTGCTAATAGTTTCTTGGAGATTCCAGGTTCAGCCCATGTGAGGCCAGGGTCTGCAGCTCTGGGCACGGCGATGTGAAGCAGAGAGAGTTAGAGCACATGGGCTCTGCTCTCACTTCATGGAGGCTGGAAGCAAGAGAGAGGAAGCAAGGGACTTCAAAGACAAGCACAGTCCCTACGGCCATGCTCCAGGGCCCCACCTCCTCCAGCTACACCCACCCAGATAAATCCATTATGATGGATCCGTCGTTATGATGGATTTATCTACTGATGCGATTACAGCCCTCACAACTTAATTACATCAACTCTGAACACCAATAAATGAGCTCTTCAGGGGACACTCTGTATCTAACTATAGCAGTGGGCTGTGGAGGAAACACAAAGAGTTGTGTGCATGTGTGTTTCTAACAAATTGAATGTCACTGCGATATATAATTGCAACACACTAATAAAATAATTTTAAAAATAAGTAAAAATATTCATTGGTTTACTTGAAATTCAAATTTACTTGGATAGTCTACATTTTATCTGGGTTGCCTAACCTACAGGATTCTAGATAATTATTCCTCTGACTACAGGGATCTGCTGCATATGAAACAATGTTTGAAAGTTACTGATTTTGATCAGCCTACTATTTTATTATTTTCCAGAAAAATCTAGAGAAGGAAAATTACTTTCCCAGGCTCACCCAGGGAGCCAGTGCATGTCAGAACTGGAAGCTCACTGGGTCAGGTCTTTGTTCCTGTGTCACCTTCTCAGTAAAGCCATCCATGAACTCCCAATTAGAAATTGCACCCCTCCTCCCTGGGGTCTATTTTTCTTCTTCTTCCTCCTCCTCCTCCTCCTTCTTCCTCTCTCTCTCTCTCTCTCTCTCTCTCTCTCTCTCTCTCTCCCTCTCCCTCTCCCTCTCCCTCTCCCTCTCCCTCTCCCTCTCTCTGCTACAGTGTGACCTCCACAAGAGCAGAGATCTTACTTATTTTGTTCACCTCTGTAGCCCCAGTGCTCAGGAAAGTGCTTGGGACTGTTTGGGACTGCTGGCTTGTAGAAAATATATGTGGAACAAAAGAATCCAGGACTCGTGGTTCATAGTCAGGAGCTCTTCTCCCTTCAGTGCTCTGCTTTCTTGTCATGTCTTTGCTGCCTAACAGCCTCCCTGGATCCAGGGAATTTGTGCAACAGCTGTGGTGGGACCAAATGAGGATGCATGATAGATGTGGGTCAGAGAGGGCAGCCCCTGGAGCTTTGCCTTTAAATTCCAACCACCCCTGCGATCTTGCTGGGTGTCAGCAGCTGCTCCCGTCAGGCTGCAGAGTGAGTGGAGGAGTTCCAGGAGGGGAGAAGGATGTGCCCAGCATGTGAAGGGGAGCTCTCTCTGCAGCAAGAGAACTCAGATGACCACAATTACTCTTTCCTGCCCTCTGCCGAGAGCATAGAGGCAAAGTGTCCTGGAGAGAAGTCCAGACTAGAGGTCCTGCCTCCTTTCTGTTAGTGGTGAGTTGATCAGGATTCCCTTTTCCATCTTTTGTACTGGAGTCTCTGCTATCCTGGCAGCCTCACAAGGGGAAGGCTGGTCACCCTTTGCCATTGCCCTCAGCTCCCTTGGTTTAAGCCCTGCTTCAGGACGTAGACCCTGAATACTCCCTTGCCATCTTCCCTACTGCACCTAATTGGGCATTAAACTTCAATGAGAGAGTGTCTCACAGAGTGAGAATTAGCCACAGGAGGTGAATGGCCCAGGGAAAGAAGTCCATCCCATTACTAGAGGTATATCTCAAAGCCTTGGTCCACTGGGACAAATGTCATAATAGGAATGCCAAACACCTCTGCCAAGTCTGATTTTGTAAAAGTAATAAAAGTGCTGGGCATGTTGGTGCATGCCTGTAACCTCAGTACTTGGGAGGGTGAGACAGGAGGATTGCAGGTTCAAGGCCATCTTCAGCAACTTATCAAGAGACCCTGTTTCAAAATAAAAAAGTCTGGGAATGTGGCATCGAGGTAAAATGTTCCTGAATTTGATTCCCAGTACCACATACATGTAAGTAATGAAAGATTCTGGATGATGTAAGAAATGAAAGCAAAATGATCTATAAGTAGACAGCACAGAGCCCATGAAAGTCCTCTGAACTGCTCCAGCTGATGAGGAAACTAAGACCAGATTGGCTGGAATGGGCTCAGCTGGCATGGGAGTGGTGGGGCCTGAGCTAGGGCCAGCCTCCCTTCTCCACATTTTGCCTTCTACAATCTGGTAGTTAAGGTAGTTGGGTAACTTAATGGTCCCTGGGGGGCTGAGGGACTGCATAAAAGCGAGTCTCTAGGGTTCATGGAGAAGGCTTCCCCAGGTGGGAAGAGAGACAGATCCTCATCACAGAGGGGGCTGGGGCCGGGGAACTGGCTTGCTCTTCAGCCATAACTTTGTTTAGTGGATGAGATCCTTGGTTCTCAGTGCTTTCATCTCTGCACTTGGTAAAGGCATGGCCTTGGGGGACTCCCAGAAACTGTGAGGTGAACACAGGATGGAAGATCTGGAATCTGACCTCGGGGCAGTAGAGTTAGCCCCAGGGAGGGACAACAGAAGAAGAGGACCAAGCTAGTGTCAACCACATGAGGCCCTGAGGTCCAGAGAGGGGACACAGCTGATTGCACAGTGGGACTAGGCCTCAGTCCAAGGAGGATCCCCATCTGCCTCTCTTAGCACCCCCAGGACTCAATGAACACAACACACCCTGTTTATTGATCTCTCACTGACACCAGCCACAATGCTGAGCACATAATGTATATTAGTTTGTGTATAATTCTTAAAGCATTCCGAGATGAGTACAACTTATTTTCATTTAATAAATGAAGAAACAGAGACTCAGAGAAATCAAGTCCCTTGCCTAGTATTACATAGCTGGGAAGCAGCAGAGGAAAAATGAATAGCCCTTGCATCTAATTCTACTCTATGGGAAGGAGTAAGCATTCTCATAGTCTAGCCTCATGGCTTATCATGAAGACAGATGCCACCTCCACTTTGCAGCCAGGTGTCCCTATTATTGTGTTAATGGTTCTATTTATCAGTAACTTTATGAATATGTTCTCTGAACATCCAGATTACAACGTTTGTAGAGATTCATATTCTTTTGATTGACTCCAAGAGGATTTTACCCTTGAGCTACTCCCCTGGCCCTTTTTATTTTTTATTTTGAAACAGGGTCTTGCTGAGTTGCTGAAGCTGGACTTGAACCTGCAATCCTCCTGTCTCAGTCTCCAACGAACTGAGAGTATAGGCATGTGTTGGGGTCTTAGCTGGGCCCGGCTAGACCTCGCCTCAAGATGGTGCCTGGCAGAGTGCCAGGAGCAGCTGCAGGTGGTAACATCCTAGGGCTGCGCCACACTAGAGCACGTGCACCAGCACGCCAGAGCTCATGGCCTGAGAGTGCTCCCAGGTGAGAGTTGTATGCAGGCACCTTGTGGCTCAAGCCCTGTTTGGCTTTAAGAGGATTCTACCTCTCGCCCTAGATGAGGATGGATGACTACGATTTCGAGGAACGGTTACAGAGAACGAGAGTTGGGTGAGAGAGACGATTGCGGCCAGAGAAACGGTTACTGTCAGGGTTAAGAGAACGATTACTGTTACTGCTTGGGTAACGTCCTCGGTCCCAGAGAGAGAGAAATACAGAGAGAGAGAGAGGTACAATAAAAGAAGCTTGAACCAGCAACTCGTGATTATCGTCTCCATTGGGTCCTGGCAGTTGAGGGCCCGGCGCGGGGGACGATAGGCATGCACCGCTATGTCTAGCTAAGATTCATATTCTTAATAGGAACATGTCAGATGAAAGGTGAGAGTCAGTTCATTTTCTTTTCCAAAAGGAAATTGACTTTAATCATGAAATATTGACCCACATACCTTATGCATGACACAGAACCCTCATATTTGACATGGAGAACAAGGAAAGCAGGTCTGTGTTTGAATAATTATCTTTATTTTTTATAATTAAAAAAAAGGGTGTGCGTGCGCGTGTGCTGGTGATTGAACCCAGAGTTTCAAGCATGCTAACATGTGCTCTACTGCTGAACTATACTCCCAGTCCCATATTTTTTTTTGAGGCACTAGGGATGAAACCCAGGGGCATTCTGCCTCTAAGCTACACCTCCAGGCCTACTTTTATTCCTTATTTTGAAACAGAGTCTCACTAAGTTGCGGAGGTCCTCACTAAATAGCTGAGGCTGTCCTCGAACCCAGATCCTCAGGTCTCAGTCTCCCAAGTAATGGGATTACAAGTGTGTGCCACCATGCCTGATTTCCCATAATTGTTTTTAATTTAAGTGCATTATTTAATTAATATTTGCAAAAACAAAACAAAACAAGGTTTTCAGGAAACTTACAATTACAATCATTTTAAATGTACAGCTGCATTAATATAGTGACAAGTCCAATAATAAAACCTAAGTGATTGCAGGCAAGTGCTGAACAGATGTGTGAAGTCATGCTGGCTTGGGGTTGAGTATCAGATCATATTAGGAAGTGGGCAAAGACACCTCCTCCTGGCCCTCACCTCCAGCCCCTAATCTTTGTCCCCATAGCCCCAGCCTCCAGCTCAGACTTCAGCCTTAGTCCGTTTGCATGGCCTCCTGAAATAAGCCATAAACAGCTCTGCTCTCTACATTTTGGTTAATTTGCAACACACATCTGACACTGATGTTCTTTATTTATTTCTTAGCTATCAAAGAGAGGTAGTTCTCAGGGCTGAGAAAGTAGGCACCTCTCTAACTATGCATAGAGTATAAGATGTCGAGAGGGGTCCCAGGAGCCTGAAGACAGAGCAGCAGGGGTCCAGAGAGATCACTGGCCCTTCTTTCTCCTTTCTGGCCCTGCTGCCTCCTGCCCATAGACACTTATCCAGGGATCACCTAGCAGGTGCCAAAGAGAAATGACCTCTGCACAGGGAGCAAAGTTGACTTCTAACTGCCATTTTCTATTCAAGTGCATGACCTTGGCCAACCCCATTTACCCTCAATTTTTCTATCTGTTCAATGAGGACTTGAGGCAATTTAAAAACATGTCAGGCAAATTCTTTGATGCTTTTGCCATTGAGAAATGGGAGGTCTGTTTCCTGGTTTTGAATCTGGGCCAACCTTATTGACAATAGAGTGTAGCAGAAAGTAATAGCATGACTTCAGAGACTAGATCAGAAAAGGCACTCAGCTTTTGCTGGTTCTTCTGGGTCACTGATTGCTGTAGCCTTGAGCCACCATGGAAGAAGTTTAACTACTCCGAGGCTGTGATGCCGGGAGAAAGCCCATGCCACCTGGAGAGGCCAGATATAGGTTGCTCTGGCCAAGAAGGTCCTCCCGTGGACAGCCCCAGCTGGGGTCTTAGTGACACCAGCACTGACCAGCAGATAACTCTATACTCCAGCAGGACCAGACATGGTTCAGCAGAGCCAGGACTAAAATATCTCCATTTCCTAATTTGCAGGACTATTCTGAGGAACAGATGAAATAATGCACACAGAAGCCTTTCAAAATTGGGTGTGGTGATGCACGCCTGTAATCCCAGCACTTAGGAGGCTAAGACAGCAGGATTGCAAATTTGAGGCCAGCCTGGACAACTTTGCAAGATCCTCAGCAACTTAGCAAAATCTTGTTTGAAAATAAAAAATAAACAGGGCTGGGGATGTAGTTTACAGGTAGAAGAGCCCTGAGTTCAATCTCCAGTACCATGTTTGTATACGCACACATATATCTATACTATTTATAACATAAATAGCACAGAATATGGCTCAAGCAGTGAAATGGACTAATTGAAAGCATTTATTGGAGGAAGAGGGTGGAGACAGGTTAACAAAAGCTTCCAAAGGATGTTAAGACATACAATTGAAGGATGTGAAGGATTTGGGATATGGGAGATGAGGTGTGGGGAGATAAACTGAGCAAGGCACAGACAAGGTAGGCTTGTCAAGGTGAAGAAAGGACAGAGGGACAGAGGAACCTTGCCCATGAACACTGGATGGAATCACACAGGCCCCTCTCATGAGGGCCTGAATACCAGACAGGAGCCAAATGAGATTTCCCCTTTTTTTTTTCAGCCCTTTTATGATGGAGATTTCATGATCCCTCTAGATCACACCTCCCTACTCCATTGCTGACCTTCTCTGAGATGGGGAAGCAGCTCCCAGGCTCCCAGTGCCCCTCCTTCTTTAGGAACTTCTTACTTTGTCCCCCTCTAGGTATCCTCGCATCTGTTCCTGCCCCTGCAGGCCAAAGCTGAGCAGTCTATGATGTACAACTGGGATGATTTGACCTATTTTCTAGGAGTTCTGTAGCTCTGAGCCACTGAAGATGAGAGTGGACACCAGGTATCCTGGAGAGAAGTCCCATAGATCCTGCCACTCAGGTCCTGGTTGCCCTACTTCCTTCCTGCTAGGGCACAGAGTCTGAAATTCTTCCTGAAATCCTCCAGTAAGTACAAGCCCCTCTCCTTAACCCTTAGTTACGTCTTTGCTACCACTGATGGTGTCTGGTACTAGGGACAACAAGCTTAACCAACACCAGCCACTACAAAGCGTTCTCACCATCGCTCTCACCTGCTCTGTGACTTTGGGCAGGTCACTTTCTCTGAGTCTCAATTTTCTTACCGAAATGAAAATAAGCCCAAATGCATGGATTCATTGTCTGGATTTTATAACATAATCTATGCATGGTGTACATTCCATTCTGAGAAAACCTGTAAGCTGAAGTTATTATTACCATAGTAATTCAGTCGAGACTTAGTGAGTGTCCAATGACCTGTAAACATGTCCTGTATCTATAAATCAAAGCAGCCTCAGTGATTTTGGTCAAGTCAATTCATTGCTGTGATTAATACATTTTTTAAAGAATTAGAAGCAGGCTGCCTGGATCTATGAGCTCCCATTTACCATGCTTGGTGTGGCACAGAGATAAACAGAGGATGAAGCAGGTTACACTGATCTTTAAGTGGCCTTTTGACATTCAGGGGGAAGCACTTGACCCCTGAGAGCAAATGAGGTTCCAGGCTCAGTGTGCATTCAGGATTATCTAGCTCTTTACATCACAAAGGGGAGTCATGTGGGCAGGCTGCTTGTTTATTGGAGCCAAGTCTGGTCAACATTTGAGGAGCTAAGTGTGCATGTATGTTTGTATCAGTATGAACCTCATTATGATGTGTAATTAGAATGCATTAGTAAAAGTATGAGAGAGAGGGAGATCCCTTCTCAGGCTGCAGGCTTTGACCTTACTTCAGTATGTGTGGCTGGTCATTCAGTGGCCTGGGAGAGAGCCCAGATGACTCTAGGCAGCCCATCATCACTGTTAGAAATAGTTCAGAGTGCTTGACCCCAGCTGAGTGTGAGGTGGGGGTTGTTAGGACACTAACAAGTACTAGGGGATCTGGGGTTTGAGACTTGGAAAGAATGTGGCAGAATTTGACCCCTGGTTAAAAAGCAAAACTCCAAGTAGATTTGGCTCTGGAAGAATTTTCTCAGTGTGGGAAGGAACAATTAAAACTAAGTGGCCCTGTTCTGCCAGTGTCATTCTTGGGATCACCTTTGACTCCTACTACCTTGCTGGCCTAGATATCAGGGCCACTCTTTTAATGCAGCAGCCAAAATGGGCACAGCCCCTTTCCCTTAACTCCCCTTAGTTCAACTTGGCAGCTGGAATTCCTCTGAAGTCCCCAGTAAAATCTCAATGGAGGGCCCAGAAAAGAAGAATTAAACAAACAACAGACTGTCTTCAAAAAGACAGGGACCTTCAGGTCCATCTTATCCCAGAAGCCTCAAGAAGAGATTTACTTCTTCATTCCCATCACAAGGGTTTGGGGCACCTGTGTAGGCCCATTGCTGGCTCTTCCTGATTCCAGGAGGACCGTTCTGTACCTCGTTGCCTCAGTAGTTCTTGCAAGAAATCCTCTGGCTCTCCAAGACCCAGGGGGCCCCAGGAAGAGGCTCAGCTTCTCAGAGGAGGGTCTGACTCCCACAGACTGGAGGCAGCTCGGCTCTGTGCAGGTCCTCTGTTGAGACAGCAGCTAGACAATTGTCACCCACCAGCCTGTTCAGACGGGTTCTCTCCCAAGGTTTTAGGTACATGCTTATTTCACAGGGATGAGAACTAAAATCCAAATGGAGTTAAATGCCCAAGGTCCCTGGTGAATGTGAAAGTCAGGTTCAATTCAGAGCCTTCTTTTAAAACATACAACCTGAGATTTTATTGTTCCGCCCTTCCCTATGCATTGTCATGTGACCAAAGTTGCTGAGGTTGCCTTGATTCAGAGATGAAGGACACATTACAGAAGGTCATTAGACACTCACTAAGTCTTGGATGAATTACATTGACAGTAAGAGCTGTTGATAATTGTAGTGATAATAATGTGACTAAATGACCCATTTTAAAGGGTGAAAAACCCTTTTATAAAAAGGAATAAACAGATAGCAGTGGCTTAAATCCAATGGCTTTGCAGATGCAGGGTGACTTTTCCCCGGGATTACGTTCTGGCTTCCACATGGCTTTTGATAGGGGGACATACCTATGTCAAGAGAGTGGGGTATAACATAACAATTAACATTAAACATTTTCCTCCCAAAGTTCTGCAGTCGAATAACTCAAACCAGTGAAGGTTTAGTGTGAGAGGCTGGAGAAACGTGGCCATAGGAATACCATTCATATTTAATTGATTTAAAGGACAGCCTCAAATACAATGCGATTTAAAAAAAAAAACTACAACAAACATGTGGTGAAGTTTAGAGCATCTGGGTCTGTTTAAATTGTTCTTGTTTTCAAGATCAAGGGTATTATTGATAAAAACAAAAATCTTTGTAATCACTAAATTTAATCCAACTAACGATGATGAGAAGACCGTTGTAAACATGAAACATGACTTGGGAACTCAATCTCACATATTTTCCTTATTGGGAAAGGCATGCTTTCAGTCATTTGCATTGGGGGATTCTGCAGGACCAGCGAGGCAGGGCTCCTGGACTAATCAGTTGCCAGAGAGAGCCCTGCTGAGCAGCAGTGGGGACCTGCCTGAGTCTCCACAGATGGAGGAGCGGGGGAGAAGTGTGCCTTGGCTGAGGAAGAAATCAAAACTCAAGAGAGAAAAAATGTGCCCCAGGGAGAAACCTCACTTAACAAAGTACAAATGAACCTGTCTCTGTTTGGCCTCTGTGACTCAAGCTTTATCCTTGTTTGACTGATTGATTGATTTATATTAGGGATTGAACCTAGGAGCATTCTACCTCTGAGCTACACTTCCAGCTCTTTATTATTATTGTTGTTATTATTTTGGAAACAGGGTCTCACTAAGTTTCTGAGGGTCTCATTAAGTTGCTGAGGTTGGCCTTGAACCTGTAATCCTCCTGTTTCAGCCTCCCAAGTACTGGGATTATAGGCACATGCCATTCTACCCAGTTTTAGTCTTGTTTAAAATTTGCATGCCTTTTCTGTTCCTTGAGGAAACTTGCCCCCATAAATTTTCTATTTAATGATCACATCTTTTAGAGTTCCTGGTTCTGGGCCCCACAGGGGCTAGAACTTGACTCCTCCTTTTGCTCAGGGAAAGTGGTGCAGTCTCATGGAAATGGGTGCTCTTTGGGACTGTCTGAAGGATCTATTCTCTCCACTCTGGGCATCAGCATGGTGACAGCAACTTGGTTGCTTGTCTCTGCTTCCTCACTCCTCCTTTTGCATGCCTTCTAATTTGCACACCTATTTTTGCTCCAGGTATCATCTTCTAATAAAACATGAAAGTATTCTTGAGATTGTATAAGAACAGAAAAAGATTAGTTTAGAAAGCCCAAACTCACACAATGGAACAGTTTATTAAACTGTTAACTTATGCACAACAATAGAAACAACAACCATGCTCTGATGGTTAATTGCCACATCCTCTAAACTTGGTACTGGTACTGCCGCCTTGGGAGAGGAGTGTCCAAGACAGCATTGTGTCCTGATTTTGTGTCATTATCCAGTCTATTTCTGTATCATATGCTGGTGTTCATGATGAACTATTCCTTCTTTGAATTTTAAGTAATGTATTATTGCAAAAATTTCCAATTACTGAAGTCTCTAATTTCAAATCCAGTTTTTTAAACAATAAAATGCTGTATCTTCAGCATTAGCTATCCAGCTTGCCATTATGAGGTTATATGGAATACTTTACTGTTAGAGATGGTATGGCTCTCTGGATACTCTAAAAAGTTCAGAAATATTTCCTAGCATGGATCCCTGCATAACTTTTTAAACTGTTGTCTTCTTATAAGTAGAAGGAAAAATCCATTACTTTATTAGAAAAATGGGAGAAGAAAATTTATACAAATTCATGGAAGAAATTAATAGAAGGTGAACTGCAAATGGTTAAAGTATATGAAGAGATGATCAGTCTCTTCAGTAATAAAAAAAAGGTGAATTAAAACAACAGCCATATTGTAATTATCATATCAGATTAAGAAAGATGACAAATATGGCAAAGATGGCAAGGAAAGTAAATTGACACAATAATTTTAAAAATTGTTGATGCATAACAGTTATACAGAATAGTGGATTTTATTGTGGCTTATCCATTCATGCACAAAACATAAATTGATTAAATTGATCAATTTCATTCCCCAGCACCTTCCCTTGCCCTCCCCTTCTCTATTCCCCTGATCCTCTTCCTCTACCCTACTGGTCTTCTACTTTCATAAGAACATTTCCCCCCTTTTTTCTCTCTAGTTTTCACATATAAGAGAAAACATATGACCCGTGACTTTGTGAGTCTGGCTTTTTTCACTTAACATGATGCTGTCCAGTACCATCCATTTTCCTGCAAGTGACAGGTTTGTTCTTCGTTATGGCTATGCCACACTTCCTTTACCCATTTATTTGTTGGTGGACATTTAGGCTGGTTCTGTAAGCTGGCTATTGTGAATTGCTGGCACAATATTTTTGGAGAGTACTTTGACAGTATCTATAAAAACTAGAATGCCCATACTCTTTGAACCAAAAATTCTGCATGTATGAATTTATTCCATGAAAATGCTCATACAATCATGAAATAAATGGATATATTCTTTATATTGTTTATAATAGAAAAGGTTGGAAATCCTTGACTTGTCCATTAATAGAGAATCAGTTAAATAAACCACAGTAATCCAAAAACCCACAGAATAGATTCCTGTATGATTACTGAAAAAGATGAAGTGGATTATACGTACTCATCTGGAAAAAGGTACACAATATACCAAAGTAAAAAGACAACAACAAGAAGGTGCCCTTCAGTATGTGTAGCTTGATTTCCTAGAGGGAGGGAGGGAGGGAGGGAGAGAGAGAGAGAGAAACAGAGAGAGAGAGATAGAGAGAGAGAGATAGAGAGAGAGAGAGAGAGGGAGACAGAGAGAGAGAGAGAGAGAGAGAGAGAGAGAGAGAGAGAGAGAGAGAAAGAGAAAACACTGTATTTTCCTGTGCACAGACTTCTGAAAAAAATGTAGTGTTTATCTTTAGGGAGGGAGGATTTATCTTACATTTTTACTTTTTAAATTCATGTCTTATTTGAATCCTTTTACTTTAAAAATAAAACAATGAACTTGTTTTATTTTTAAAGGAAAATCTATAAGTAGTAATGGCAATAATTTTAAAGCACAAGTCAGCAGAGGCTGCTATGAACTGCGGTTAAAGAACATCTGAACTTTGGTGGACAATAATTTCCCATTTATACTCTTCCTGGGGACTCAACAGCTTTGCCTTCTGCACCTGCCCCCACCACAGCCATTGCCCCACACATCACTGCAAACCCCATAGTGCTAGATGAAGTTCATAGTTTTGGCTTGCTGCACCCTTGGGTTCACTTGTTTAACCTCTACTCCACACTGACCTTCTTGTGTTTTCTCCCTTTCCTCTTCTCTACTTGGCTCACCCTCTGCCCAAGTCTCCCTCAAGAGACTGCTCCTGCCCTTCCTTCTTTCCCACCACTGCCACAGCCCACCCCTGGGTGGCAGCTGACACTTCCCGTCACCCTTTTTCATTGAGATGGCCTCATCTCCCTTGGACTCCTCCCCCCTCCACTTGACTGAACTCACTTATACCTTCTCCTCCTTCCTGACAGCTCCATGGCTCCTCTGTCTTGCCTTGTACTCTCCCTGGTTAGTTCTCTTCCCCATTCTCCATTCACATTTTCTTCGTTGGTTTCACTTCTCTGCAGATGGCTCCCTTGTCCATATTCCTAGCCTGCTGTCACTCCTAAGTCCAAGACCCACATTTCCAATTGTTTGGTGGATGCCTCCTTTGGGATGTCCCCTTCGGGATAGCATCACAAATTCAACACACCCCACATGGAGCTCACCAGCTTCTTCCCACTCCACAACAGCTTCCCTGCTTGATTGACAATGCTGCTTGCAATCTCAGTATCATCATCCATCCTGTCTCCCTCACCCCTTGCAGTCCATCAGTCATCCAGCTCTGCTAGAGCAATCTTTTTTGCATATCCAGCAAAGTCGAACAGTCTTTCCTGAACCCCACATACAAATGGGACCATAGGTTTCCTGTCCCTTTGGCTACTATAGCAAAGTATCTCAGACTGAGTAATTTATAAATAATAGAAATTTATTTCTCATGGTTCTGGGGGTAGGGAAGTTCAAAATTAAGAAGCCCTCAGATTTGGGGTCTGGTAAAGGCCTGCTGTCTGCTCCATAGATGGTACCTGGTTGTTGTGTCCTTACCTTGTGGAAAGGGCAAACAACTTCCTTCTACCTCTTTTATAAGAACACTTATCCCATTCATAAGACCCTTGTCCTCATGACTACTTAATCACCCCCTAAACATTCCATCTCTTACTACTGTGACATTGGTGATTAAGTGTCAACATACACATTTTGGGAGGACAATCAAGATCATAGCTTCCCAGAAACTCCCAAGCATTGTATTGATCCCCTTTGATATCCTTGTCTATTCAGTTATGTGCTGACTTCGTTCTTTCTGTGTTTCTTACCTCTGCCCATGCCCACTGTATTTAGATCACATGATCCTGGAAGTCACGGATTTCTTACTGCCCTTTCGCCTGTGAATCTGTCACATGGTCTTACAATGATAGGTGCTCAAATTACACTTGTTGGATTAACTCCCAGACTCCAAGGGTCCAAGGGCAATGCATTGAATTGAAATTGTCTTTGCTACTGCTTCTGGTCCAGAGGATCCCATGAGACCTAACTCCCTCAGGGAGACCTGAGGAATGGATGGATAATACTGAGGTTCTGGTGGATGTAAGAAACAGTGATTCACTCAGGAGGAAAGATAACTCATTTTAAGGATGCCTGGACCAGACCGTGGTCTAGAACTGAGGGAGCTGGCACAGGGTTCTTCCTATGGGCAGCCTGGTCTCTTTATAATTATTTCTGCTTCTTTCTGTGTGTCTTTTCCAGTTTCTTCTTGTTAATTGTGGCTTCTGTTTACTTCTAATTTCTATTCCTCTGTAATTTTGGCTTATGCTAGATTAGCATGGCTTCTCTGGTTGCATATTACAGCACAAACTTTCTTAGCGTTATTGCTGATTACATCCTTCACTTGCAATTTCTTGGTTCAGATACTTTAGAAAGAGAATCTGGTGGGCACAGTTCATCTTTGGTGTTGGCTACCTTTGGGCCAGGTGTCTGCTCCTGGTCTAGTCTTCCAGCAATTGAGAAGTAGAAAGAGTAGGTCATTAAGTCCAAAACATGACTACTCAAAGGCTACCCCTAACACCAGTGTCTTCTGTCAGCATAGAATGGAGGGTTTGGCAGGTCTTCTAGGCTGGGTCTGTCCAGTTTAGGGATGTAATTCAGTGGTGGCTTTTTCTGCTGTGCTGGGAACCAGTATCTCAAGTCTGTATAGGAATAGTCAAGAGAAAGAACCTTCTCATTTGACTGGAACCTCGGTCTTCTCACATTGCCTCCCCACTACACACCCTCACCAGACACCAGAGAGCATTTCCTAACCTGAGATGTGTGAGAATGGACAAGTTGGAAGGAAATAGCCAAGCAGTCCTAATGCTAATGTGCGGAAATGCTGTGAATTTTACAAGTGGGAACATCAGTCTTCACTAGAAAGATCACAGGCACAGAAAAAGAAGAGGGACCAAGCAGAGAACTTGATACCTAGCCAATCCAGAGGGTGAAAGAAGCCAGGCCCTCAGAATGCTGAAATGAGAACCTAATAAAGTGGAAATTGATGTAATCAAGAGTAACCACAGGTTTCGATGTGAAAATGAATTTTAGAAGGTCGAGCACTGATTCTCTAACACCAGTACAGCGTTGACTAACAGAGGGCACCACCCTAGCTGTGCTATTTGCAACGTCAAGTGGATTTCATAAGCACTGCTGGAATTTTCTTGGTGAAAGATATGTTAAGATAAAAAGAAAACTTGGCTATAGATCAATCTTTATTCTTAATGTAGAAGCTACTATAAAATCCTTCCTTCCTTTTTTCTTCTCCCTCCCTCCTTCCTTCCCTCCCTCTACTTTCAATTTTTCCTTTTTTCACTACTTCTTTCCTTAGTTCTTACAGTACTTTTGAAAATTTGTTTGATAAAACATGGTATACACAAATAGGAATTTTTATTCAACAGCATGAAAAATACAAATATATACAATACATTTTTAAAACAACAGCCAGACATGGTGGTGCATGCTTTTAATCTCAGCTACTCAGGAAGCTGAGTCAGGAAGATTACAAGTTCAAGGTTAGCCTGGGCAACTTAGTGAGACCTTCTGTCAAAATAAAAATAATAAAAAAGGGCTGGGGATGTAGCTCAGTGGTAGAGCACCCCTGGGTTCAGTTCTGAGTACTGCAAAAACAAAATAAAGCAAAACAACCTAGCACTTATTAAATGCTTACTATGTTTTTTGAGTGCTGTGCTAAGTTCTTTGCACATATTAATTAGTCCTTCCAACACCCTTAAAAGAAGGGTATTAATATTATTCTTGCTTGGAAAAAATGAAAAAAAGAATTTAGGAACAAGTGGCTCAATACTTTTCTCAACATTACTCTCTTAGACAGCTAGGACTGCCATAACAAAGTAGAAGGCTTAAACCACAGAGATTTCTTACCCAATTCTGGGGGCTGGGTAGTCTAAGATCAAGGTGCTGGCCAATCTAGTTCCTGGTGAGGCCTCTCGTGGCTTGCATAAGGCCAACTTCTTGCTCTGTGCCCACATGATCTTTCTTCAATGAGTGATCTTTTTCTCTCCTTGTAAGGCAACTAATTCCATTATGAGGGCCCCACCCTCATGACCTGATTGAACCCTCATTCCCTCCTGAAGCCTCATCTCCAAATACCATCATGCTGAGAGTTAGGCTTCAACCCATGAATTTGGGGAGACGTGGTACAAACATTCACCCAATGATCCAGAAAGCAATTGCAAATGTTAGTAGGATAACCTGGGCATCATAGCATGTGGAGGAGAGAGACTCAATGGAAGGGAGAAAGAGGAAGAAAGTAGGCCTGTGGGCTCATAGCTGACCCTACTTCCTCCAGGACAGTCATCTGGAGGGAGAAGTTTGGAGGGGAGAGGGCGGGAGGAGTGGCCGCTACAAGCAGTCTGAGGTCAGTAAGCAAGTGGAAGCCGGTGGGGAGTGCACTAGGGGCAGAAGCCTTGAACTCGAACCCTTCCTTTACCACCTTCCACCTTCATGATGTTGGGTGAGTCTCGTCCTTTCTTCCCCCATCATGCAGATCTACCAATGAGGCATTTCAAAGGCTGTGAAGGGCCACAGCCAGGTGGGATGTGACTTGAGCAAAACAAATTTCCGTGGCAGTGGCCAGCCCATGGCCAGCACAGGTATGGTAAGCACAGGGCTTGACTGCAGCCCTCAGCAGAAATGTGTTCACTTTCATTGTCATGGTTCCCTCAGTAAAACTGAGTCCTGATAAGGACATGGGAGCAGCTGCCCGGGGACACCCGAGAGGAGAAAAGCCACTGGCCTTCCTCAGGAGAATTTGGTCTGGCACTACCCTTCCCCAGACTTGTAACTCCTGAGATTTCATAAACAATTAGTGAGATGAGCCTGCTCGTGGCAAAATAAAAGAGAGGCCGGCCACATATTGCATAATTTCATTTATATGAAATGTCCAGAATAGGCAAATCCATAGAGACAGAAAACAGATTTGTGGTTGCCAGGGGCTGGGGGGAGAGGGGAATGCAGAGTGACTGCTAATGGGGTTTCTTTTGGGGATGATGAACATGTTCTGGAATTAGGTAGTGGTGATGGTGGTATAACCTTCTGAATATGCAAAACAAAACCCCTATCAAATAGTATGCTTTAGCTGGGTGTGGTGGCACACACCTGTAATCCCAGTACTTGGGAGGCTGAGACAGGCTAGAAAAAAAATTTTTTTTTTTTTTTTAATAGTATGCTTTAACCGGGCGTGGTGGCGCATGCTTGTAATCCCAGCATTTGGGAGGCTGAGACCGGAGGGTCCGGGTTCGCGGCCAGCCTCAGTTACCTAGTGAGGCACTCCGCAACTTAGACTCGGTTTCAAAATAAAGAATAAAAAATAGGGCTAGGGGTATAGCTCGGAGGTAGAATGCCCCTGAGTTTAATCCCCAGTACCAAAAAAAAAAAAAAAAAAAAAAAAAATAGTATGCTTTAAAATGATAAATTTTATGCTATGTGAATATGTGAATTAAGTCTTTATTTATTCACTTATTTTTAGTACTAGGAATTGGACCCAAGGGCATTCTACTTCCAAGATATACCCTCAGCCCTTTTTATTTTGAAACAGGGTCTCACTAAGTTACTGAAGGTCTCACTAAGTTGCTGAGGCTGGCTATGAACCTGAATCCTCCTGTCTCAGCCTTTAAGTACTGGGATCATAGATGTGTGCCACCACACTCGACTTAAATCACAATTTTAAATAGAGAAAATGAAGCAAGGAGCCTCCCAGTAAGGTTCTGATTATTATGGGATATTTCCTTGCTGGAAAATCCCTTGGCGTGGAAGTGAACACCGCAGAGAGCCAGAGCTTCAAAGAAGACAGTCATGTGAGGGCACAGCTGCGTATTGTGAGTGCACAGTCCCCCCCTTAGAAGGGGATTCACGGGCAGCCCCCAGAACAGGGGTCCTACAGAGAGAAGCAGACAGGCCCCTTGGCCCTTCCCTCCCTAAGAAACAGTCCCCAGAAGGGACCCAAAGCAATGTCAGCAATGGCAGAGGGGACACAAGTGGGAAGGTCTGCCTTATAGTCCCAGTACTTAGGAGACTGAAACAGGAAGATTGCAGGTTTGAAGACAGCCTCACCCTCAGCAACTTGTGAGACCCTGTTTCAAAATAAAAAATAAAATGGGGTGGGGTGTATCTTGGAGGTAGAACGCCCCTGGGTTCAATCCTCAATGAGAGAGAGAGAGAGAGAAAGAGAGAGAGAGAAGAAGAAGAAGGAGGAGGAGGAGGAGGAGGAGGAGGAGGAGGAGGAGGAAGAAGAAGAAGAAGAAGAAGAAGAAGAAGAAGAAGAAGAAGAAGAAGGAGAGAAGAGAGAGAAAGAAAAAGAGAAGAGAAGATTAAAAAACAAAAGTGTGCTCCAAACACTTCAAAGTAGTCATAGGGAGAGGAAGCAGTGACCCAGACTGGCTGAATAGTTTGTGGTTGGGCAGGAGGAGGGGCACTGCGCTCTTCAGTCTAAAGGGCTGAAAGGCTTCCTTGACTGGTCTTGGGAGGAGATTCTGATTTTTTTTTAAAGAAAATATAGCAAGTATTCATCTTGGTTTATAAACTCAGGTACACACACACACACACACACACACACACACACACACACATCACTTTATGTATTTTATTTAAATCAATTTAATTTTAACTCTAAGCTCCCATGGGGTAGGTTGGTGGGAAATTCGGTTATTACTTGCTCCGCCTATGACCTGGCTTTGGGCAGCACCAGGATCTAGGAGTTTTATGTGGTGCTTGGAGAGGAGAAAGTGCCTTTAACTCAAGTAATCAAATCCCAGGTCAGATGTTCTCTTGAAGTCCCACGACATGGGGCAGGGACCCTCAAGTTTTCATGCTGAGGTCTTACCACCTTCACAGGAAGTTGCCCCCAGGTAGTAGGGGTTTCTGCTCCTGCAAGACCCACTGTGGCCTATTTTATCCACTAGATACTAACATGTATATGCTTTTTAAGGGGGTGGGGAAATGCCTGATCAATGGGGAAAGTCCATGGGCTCCCAAGTTTAACAAATAAGTGGAAAGATGGAAGTGAATGTTTAATGGTGATCTAATATTGTGATCTTCATTAATTGCCCAAGTTATTATATTCATGAGAACTTCATTATATTGCAAGACAATTTTTTTTTAGTTCATCTCTCTTTGCAAGAATTTCTGAGTATAATAATGGTTACTAAGAAGTCATTCTTGCTCAGAATAAATACAATATAAACAGCACCAACAATGCTGGAATAATCAAGAAGCAACATTCTCATTAAGCCAGGTTTCTTTTTTTCTTTTTTCTTTCTTTCTTTTTTTTTTTCAGTACTGGAGATTGAACTCAGGGGCATTCTACCTCCAAGCTACACCCCCAGTCCTATTTTTTGTTCTTTATTTGGAAACAGGGTGTCACTAAGTTGTGGAGGGCCTCACTAAGTAGTTGAGGCTGGCCTCAGACCCGGATCCTCTGGTCTCAACCTCCCAAGTACTGGGATTACAAGTGAGTGCCACCACACCTGTAGGCCAGGTTTCTTAAAGCCAGGCTTTTCAAATATCAATGTGCCTGGGAATCACTTGGGGGTGTAATTAAAAAGGCAGATTCTGATTCAACAGGTGAGTAAGGCTGTCCTGGTGCCTCCCAGACCACAATTTGTGCAGCCAAGTTAAAAAAAATTTGTGCATCTATTGCTTTTAATTCAAGAACTTCTAGAATCCTTAGTGGACCCCAGCATTAAGTCCAGAGTCCTCTGGTCCTATCAAATGACACTTAGATACTGATCCCTTTCTCCCACAGAGTCCACTGACCTTCTGTGAGCAGGCCATGCTAATTCCTGCTCTCAGACCTTTGCCTGGCTGTTTCTCTGCATGTAATGCTCTCCTTTCTAATCCCTGCCAAGCGAGACACCGGCTATCCTCAGGGTCCTACTAACTGCTGCTTCCTCTATGAGCTGCCCCAAATTTGCCAGCCAGCATGACTGCCTTTCTTCAGGTAATTATTTCAAAGATGTCTGTCTTATTTCTCTAAACTCTAAGGTCCTGGCAGATTCTGTTAATATTTTCTAATTTTTTCTGCAGTCTAGACCTGGCTCTGCCATTAATTAGCCATGCGATCTTTGAAAAATCACTCTGGGCCTTGGGTTCCTTATTTGTAAAATGAGGAATTCCTTGATTCCATATGGTTCTGACTGCCCCACGTTGCCTAGGACATGGTTGACATCCAAGAACACACCTAGTGGATTTAATTAAATTGAAATTTTAGGCAAGGAAAGGCTATATGTCCCCAGAGACCCTGGATGAATGGCCCTGGGGCAGTGCAACAAATCTCAATGTAGGGAAGGCGCCTTTTCCCTTTGTTTCCCCCTCCTCTCTCAGACCAGTCTTCTGCATCTGCAATTTGCCATTTCTTCTGAGCTCGGAGCTTCTCTCCTTCCATTCTTTACCAGGACCACAGAGAAAATAAGATACAATAATGCAGGTCTATAGGGGTGTGTGTGTGTGTGTGTGTGTGTGTGTGTGTGTGTGTGTGTGTGTGTGTGTGAGAGAGAGAGAGAGAGAGAGAGA
>PVLC010001137.1:49907-92097 GCA_004027655.1 Graphiurus murinus | reverse complement strand
TCCATCTCAGATTTGTGGTGCTGTGAACAGCCCTTCCAAGCCTGGCTCTCACGGTGTGTGACGTCACCCACATGCCTTGATGGAATTAGAGCCCTAATTTATTTATGGTCAGGGATATGCTATTCCTTATGGCATTGCAATTGTCTTTATTTTATAGGCTGCTTGAAGCAATTTAATATGGTTGGGGCCCGCTGAGGATGCATACCAACAGAAACTCAACAAGTGAAAGCTGGCCAGTAAGAGACTCCTGGGCCTCCCTCCTCATGGACAGCCAGCTGCCCAGGGCCGTGGCCGGCCTACCTAAGGACTTTCCTCTTCTGCAGGGCTATCTCCCTCAAGGAGCCGGGACCTCTTCCATGTGATAATGAGGAACAGTCACAATGGGAGTGTTCTTCTCAAAGACCTGGCTGAAGCAACTTTCAGAAACAAACCCCCAGCAGGATTGGAGAGGGTCAGACTTCAAGATGGCAACTAATCTGTGCTCAAAGTTGATGCCACATTTTGTCCACACTACTCCACACCATATACAGTGTGAGAGGCACACCCCTGGGGGGGGGGAACAAAGCATCCAATGTTGTCACATGGTACAAGAATTTGTAGTCAGAAGCCGTGGGTCCAAGTCTCACTCTGTCACTGTCTGTGTGCAGTCCACTTAACTAAACCTCAGTTCTTACGGGTAAAGTGGAAATCATCTTGTCTATCTCTGAAGGTCTTTGAGATGACCAAATGACAACATAGGTAAAGTGCTTGGTAATCTCTGAACATTGCATGGATGGAAGCTCCAACCTAGGGAGGCAAGGATGAGCAACCTTCTAGCACAGTGTCTCCCCTGGAAACTCTTCAACTCCCAAGGGAACTAAATCTCAAGACAATAAAGTCTCCAACTGGTGTCCTGCATCCCTCACTCTTTGATAAACAGTCGTCATGGATACCAACTGAGTCCTCTCTTGCTGAAGTACCAGCTTCTCTGAGCTGCAGTGTTGAGGAGTCACATTCTTTATGGGTCAGGGGTCCCTTCTTCCTTGTAACCCCTCTTCTCATCCCTCCTCTGTAGGAGTACCACACGCGCTTTGTTTATTTCATGTTTTGATGCCTTAACTCATCTTTCTTGTGTGTACAATAAACACTCATTGTATTCTGGGATAACATACTTCATTTTAGGTTCCCAGCTCCTTGAAAGTTCTAGAGTCTCATTTGAGGAAGAAACAACAAGTCACAGATAGGAATGCTACAGTTGAGAATTCTATACCTTACTTCATCATAATTCCTATGGGGGCACAGCTGTAAGTAAGTATTTAAAATTAAGAGTGAGTGAAAAATAAATCAGAAAAGAGATTCTACAACTGTATACCTTAGTGTACACTGTGATTTCTTCACCTATGAAATGAGGAACTTTGACCAATGATTTCCAGTTAAGCATAGACTGTAGCTCTATGTATAGTTGGTCATTGTAGAAGACACAATTAATTAATATTCTCCCTTCCTACACCATGTTACCATGTGAGGTAAGCCTATCTGCCACCTGGTTTACTCAACCAAACATTAAACTATTATTTAATCATCTTCATTTTTTCTACTTTAAAAAATATATATAATATTTTAACCTCCCTTATTTCCCTAACTCCACAGTGACCATAATCCAGTTGGAAGTTCTATAAGAAAAATACAAAGTACAATAGATAAAAGGATTTTCAGATGAAGCAATGAGAGAGGCATCATGGAAGAGGTGACTCTTGAAATATGATTACTGAAGCAACACTACCAACCACCACCATGTAGCAGAGGGCCTGCCCTGTGCCAGGCATCGAGCTTGCCCTTGCTTTTTCCAACCCCAACAACAACACTTCGAGGCACTTGCTATTTTTTTCCATCTTACAGATAAAGAGATTGAGGCTCAGAGGAGTTAAGTCACTTGTTCAGAATCACATAGCATATGAATGGCAGGGTTGGGATTCACCTTTGAAGCCCTGATGGGTTTTCATAGACAGGAATGGAGGGAAGGGGACAGAAGAGACTCCAGCGAGTGGAAATGAACTGCGTTAATCCTATTGCAGTTAGTACGCAGATGGTCCAAGCATAAAGAGAGGAGCATAAGCTGAGCACACAGGAAAATTGGTCCATTTGGAAGCACACCTGTGGGGCCCAGAGCAGAGGGCGCCACCTGTGGTCACTGAGCGCTCACCTGGGTCAAGAGGAAGGAGCAGTGGGTCCACCTGGCAACTTCTGCAGGCAGGACGCCCTGTGCCATAACTCTTGCAATTCTGTTACAGAAGGTGCCAGGCCTCCACACTGAGCTGAGGCAGGCTTCTCGATAGGGCCCAGAGGGGCAGGTTCCAGGATTGGAAGAACGGGCCTGCCAAGCCGAGTGGAGAATAGTGTAAGAGGGGTTGGCTGTGTCCTGGTTGAACTGGGAATGTCTTAGCTTTAGTAACATCATCCTTTGATCTTTCTAGATTAGGAGCCAAGAGGGATGTCTCACTCAATGGCTCCTGTAACGTTTAGCTCCCTAGGGGAACCAAAGTGAGTTGGTGTGACCAGGCTGAGGCAAGTCAGTCAGCCCCTTTGCAGGGGCTGTGTCCTGCAAAGTGACTTCCAGAGGCAGCTATGACCGTTGTGGGGGATGGGGGGGTGTAAATGCAGTGTGAGATTCAAGTGGGAGATGATGGAGCAGGATGACCCCATAATGTCCTCTCCTAGTAGCCCCAGTGTGTGTGTGTGTGTGTGTGTGTGTGTGTGTGTGTGTGTGCATGTGCACCATGAGCAGGGAGTGGAGAAATTAGAGGCCAGCTCCAAGCACTATGCTAACAAAGCTTTGGGGTTAGGATGCAGGGCAGAGCGAGGGGAAGGTTCTCAAATGCTGGCCAGCTTGGGATGGTTGTTTGAAGTGATGGCTGGTACCTTTGTCTGGGGAAGATGAGAATTAACAGGCTTCTGTAGCAGTGAAAGAGATCTGAGGCACCCCAAGCATGAAAGCCCTCATTTGCTAAGTGTTTCCCACCTCTCTCGCTTGAGGAGAACACACGCATGAAATTTTCCAGGTGGATTCAGGCCTCTTGAAGAACCTTAGCCCTTAGCCCCAAGTCCTGCTTGACTTGGGAATGTGGTGGATTTTGGGTCCATCTCTCGTTCCTGCTCCATCTGCCCAGACTCTTCCCGATCTCTATGCCAGGCTCACTTTCCCTGGTTGGCTCTGGCAAGGTAGGGCTGTCTGCTGGACTAGACACTTGAGGTGCTCCCACTGTTGACTCTGCCCTGCACCTCATGTGTTCTGCCTCTCTGCTCACTCATTTGCCGTTCAATGAACAAGTACTGTATACCCCATTAGGCATGTGTGTGGTGTGGGTGTGGTACAGGGTAAGGGCAGTGGGAGTGATTGGTTTAAAATCTAAGTCAAATCAACCCACCCCCTCATGGGATCTATAAAAGAAGAGCTGTGAGACCCCAAAGTCATTCTCTCCCTCTTGAGATGGCACGCATTCTCCCTTGAACGTGTATCCCTCACTTTCCTAAATAAACCTTTCTTTAACTAGTGCATGCTGAAATTCTTTTCTGCCACAGAAACCAAGGACCCTGCTGATGCTGAATTCCTGAGGTGAGGAATGGACCCTTCACCACCTGACAAGGTCACTCTGGCCTCCTTGTGTTGCAGGAGGATAGGTCCCCGGAGAATAATAAACAGAGGCTAGAGAAGAAGAACATGTTTTTTGTTCACTGGTGTGGCTCAGTGAGCAGAGCTCTGGGTGAGCCCTGAATGGTATCATCATGCAGATTATATAGCCCCAGAGAGACAGATTTTGATTGGATCAATGACAGGCAGGGATACCAATATGGGGGCTCAGGTCAGGTTTCATTTCTGCTTCCTGAGCTAGATTTCCTGTATTAGCCTCCATGTTGCCAGGACTGGATGGACCATCTTGGGCCCCATGTGGTTGGGACTGGGTGGTGCTATCTTGCTGGACTTAGCTGTCTTTTCTTGTGGTTTTTAGCTCCTGGGAGAGGCCCTGATTTGTTCACCCCAGAGGGTAGCCTATGAAGAAAGCTTTATTCTATCTTGTCCCTAGGCTTTTAGCCAAGAGTCATTTTCAAGGACATAGCCGGGCTCCTGCCTCACCTGCTGCTTTTACAACATGTCAGACACTGGCCCTCTTTAAGGCCTTTTGTACCTTCAGCCCCCTGTCCCCAGAAAGCCACACTTACTCTTCATCTCCTCTGAATAGTGTCTAAGTGTGGCTTCCTAGAAATCCTTGTCAATCATGTTTTCAAAACCCTTCTCCAGCTGCCTGTGATTCCAGTACTTGGGAGGCTGAGACAGGAGGATCTCAGATTTTAGGCCAGCCTCAACAACTTAGTGAGACCCTATTTCAAAAAAAAGGGGGAGGGGGCTGGAGGTAGAACACCCTGGGTTCAATCCCCACTGCCAAAACAAACAAACAAACAAACAAACAAACAAACCTCCCCTTCTCTTTTCTCTTTCCCTGCTGTATTTTCCTGCTCAGCTCTTTCTACCATATGACATGATATATATTTTACTTATTTAATTAGCTGAATGTCTGTCTTGGGCCACTAGATATAAGCTACACAGGACACGGGTTTTTGTCTTTGTTTACTACACCAGTGCCTGGCACTTAGTGGCATCCAGTAATGATCTATTGAGCCAGGTGATGTGATTCTGGCCAAGAATATGGCATTAGCCAATAGCATAGTATTGGACTGATCATTTCTAATTCTTGGGCCTCATTCTTCATTTTCAACTGGACACTTGAAATAGATCTCTCCCCCCATGTTCCCTCTAACTCTAAATTCTGCCTTCTACAAGAAGGCACAGAAAGTCCTGACTTCAGTTAACTTAGAATCTAACTGAGGAGGCTCCAGACAGGAATGCCAGTGTGGAAATGTTTTGCACAATGAGTGTGTGTGCGCGCGCATATGTGTGTGTGTGTGTGTGTGTGTGTGTGTGTGTGTGTGTGTGTGTGCGCAGGGTGGGTGGGGGGGAGGGCAGCTAGGGCTTCCAGAAGCTCGGAGTTGGGGCTTGGGGTAAGCGCTGACATGAAGCTGCCCGGCCTCTCCCATCCCAGAGACCCTACCCCTCAGAAGCCTGGCCACAGACGCTAACCTGTAGGCCCCAGAGGTGGCTCAGCCCACATCTTGAACTCATTTTCCAGCACAAGGGAGTCTGGTTTTATGTCACAGTCCAAGGCACGTGTTTACTCAGCTTCTCTGCTCCCCAGCCCAAAGAGAGATAACTGAACTTGATGGATAACCACTAATTGGATCATTACCTTCATTTCGAAATGATTGCCCCTAGCCACTGGGGGCATTAGTTCTGAGCTCCCCCACACACACACCCAATCCAGCAGGCTCCACTAGTGCAGACCCGGGCAGGACCATGACCCCAGGAGGGCTCACAGCTGCGCTCTGGCCAGCCCCTCTCCCTCTTGACTCTGGCCACCAGCCTGTGCACCTTGCTCCTGGCTAGAGGGCGTCCTTGTCCTCCACTCCCAGTCCGAGAACACCGGCTCCCACCAAGCCACCTCTCCCTCTCTGAGCACCACCTCCTTCCTGGGTTCTCTGTTGTCTGATATGCCAAAGGACCCTCCAAGTCAGGGCAACTTTTTCTTTTAGGAGCCTCTTATATTGCTGGCACTGGGCTGGGCACACGATGGAGGCTGTTGGTTGATTGATGCTATAGGGCAGAAGAGAAAGGCCGATGGGGAGTGCAATTGATTCCAGCTGGAGGCGGGTTGGGAGGCAGGCACAGGAAGAGGGCTCTGGATGACTGGGGGTGGGGCAAGGAGTGTCAAGAGCTCTGAGGAAGCACCCCTCATTCCTCTGTCCTGTGGCTCTGACCTGGGAGTCTGGGTTAAAAAATATAGGTTATAAGCCGGGCGTGGTGGCGCACGCTTGTAATCCCAGCATTTGGGAGGCTGAGACTGGAGGATCCGGGTTCGCGGCCAGCCTCAGCTCCCTAGTGAGGCCCTCTGCAACTTAGTGAGACCCTGTTTCAAAATAAAGAATAAAAAATAGGGCTGGGGGTATAGCTCGGAGGTAGAATGTCCCTGAGTTCAATCCCCAGTACCGCAAAAAAAAAAAAAAAAAAAAAAAAAAAATATATATATATATATATATATAAAATATATATATAGGTTATAGAAGTAATCATTCTGAATGTGATTAAATAAATGACCATAACTCCTGAGATAAAATATTAGAGCCATTAAAAATGCCTTGAAGAAGGTAGGGATGGTGGTGCATGCCTATAATCCCAGTACTTGGGAGACTGAGACAGGAAGATCGCAGGTTCGAGGACAGCCTCAGCAAGATTCTCAGCAACCTAGCAAGACTCTGTATCAAAACAAAAAATTTAAAAGGGCTGGGAGTGTAGCTTGGAGGAAGAATGCCCCTGGGTTCAATACCTAGTACCAAATAAAAAACAAAACAAAAAGCTTAGAAGAATAGTTAATGATATAGGGAAATGATGTTCACACTGAGTGAAGAAAAAAGTTAGAAAAGATAATGTATGATATGATTCCATTTAATGATGTTGTTAAAACATACGTGTAGAGCAATAGTGGCGGGCATGTATTGAGCCCTTACTGCATGCCCTTTACTGTGCTATGGGTTCCATGTGTGTTATCTGGTGCAATCTTCATATCAATACTAGGAGCTTGGTTCTTTTCTTGTCCTCATTTTAGACTTGTAAAAACTGAGGCATGAAAATGAAGTAAACTTCCCAAGATCATACAGTATAATCTGTCCCCCTTGGATCTGAGGTTTCAATTGGTACTAGCTTGAGTCATTGGAACTCTGAATCTCTCATGCCTCCTAGAGGACCTCAGACAGGGGAATTAGGTCACAACTGTGTGAAAGCCACACTCTGTGGAGAGTAGTTGGCAGTCTGCAGTGAGGATGATGGACCAGCCATGTAACCGGTGTCTCTGGAGGAGAAGGAGGAGAGGATAGGGAGGTGGCTCTGCTGACCAGGAGGAAGGATGGCTTCTTAAGGGCACTGAGCAGGGAGGGAGCCTGAGCCCCAGAACGTGATCAAGACTGAGCTGGCGGACCACTTCACATACAGGGTGACCTCTGAGGGCATCTCATTCCACAGCCATGAGGAATTCCAGCCTGGGAATGAAATTTGGAGTTTTCTTTGGTAGGGTGCTAACCAGAGAATCCAGGGGCTCAGGAGCTGCTGTCTTGCCCCCTCTGGGAGGAGGAAGAGTGACCTATCCTCCAGGTACCCTCCAGATTTCCTGAAGAACTCTCCTCCCAGAGCCCTTAAGTACATATATGTGTTCCATGTGCTGAAGACCCTGGAGCCCAAGATCAAGTGTTTCAACATCTCCTACAAGGGGTGACCAGAGCAAATGCTCTGAAACAGACTCATTCCAACCCCAAAGTAGTATTGAGCTGCAGGAAGCAACTTTGGGTAGGGAGCCCAAGCCTGTTCTTGCCTTCTAGGGCCTCCTGAGATGCTGCATAAATCTAGCCAACCTGGGAAGGACTGGGAGGTGTGAGAGGGGTGCGTGGGTGGGAAGGAGAGAGGTGTCACCTGCCTGAGATCGTCAGAGAGCCCACTGGCATTTTTCTAGGCAACTCTCTAACTTTTCCACCCGTGACCTTTGAAAAAGAACATAGGACTCAGAAATTCAAGCTGGCATCCTTCCTTTGCTCCCAGTGTCCACTGGTATTAATGATGGTGCCTGGTAATATAACAAGCAATCTCTCTTTATTGTCTGAGTACCCAGCTCTGTGTGTGTGTGTGTGTGTGTGTGTGTGTGTGTGTGTGTGTGCGCGCGCGCGGCGCTGCTGCTACTGCTGCATGGGTATATGCTTATGAGAGTGTTGAAGGGGGCAAGGCATGTCTCTTTAGAGAAGGCAGGTCCCAACTTAAGGAATAAGGCTGGCCCAGGAGGAAACTGTTTTGTAAACCAGAACATCTAGGTGTCTGTATCAGGAGCAGGGAGACAAGAGCGGCTTGTCTGCCAGTCTCAGCAATCCTGGGTTCTGGCTTTGACTTTGCTGCTTCCTGTTTGTGGGAATTTGGACAAGTCATTTCATCTCTCACAACCCCATTTCCATCATTTGCAAAATGGAGATGATAAATGTCTCTTATTTTACAGAATTGTAAAGATAAGATGAAATAATTTGCAAGTTTGAAGCATGATATGAACATAAAGTATTATATTATTATTATTATTATTATTATTATTATTATTATTATTATTGTCTGGCCAGTCTCTTCAGTGTTTCATCTCATACCTGTTTGGACTTTTGAGTCTTCCCTCATGGTCACTTTACCCACTTGGAAGTTCCTTGCATTAGTTATGATTAGATTTAGATCTGAGTAACAGGTGACCCAAAATGATGGTGGCATGTTTCTTTCTCCAGGGATGATATGGATGACCCAAGATCCTTCTATCTGTTGCTGATGCTGTGCCAATTGTCAATTCCAAGGTCACCTTATGGCCCAAGATATCTGCTGGAGCTCCAGCTGTGACATCCACATTTTAGCAAAGAGGAAGGGGTGTGTGTATGTGGGGGGGGAGAGAAAGAGAGAGACAGAGAGACAGAGAGAGAGAGAGAGAGAGAGAGAGAGAGAGAGAGAGAGAGAAAGAAAGAGAGAGAGAGAGAGTGAGAAGACTGAGACCAGGTTTCCTGAAGAATATTTTCTGGGAGTTACATACGCCATTTAAAAAAATATTTTCTATTTAATTTCATTGGCCAGAACTTGATCACATGGACACATCTATTTTTTTGAGAAACCGATAAGTGTGGCTTTTATTCTAGTGGCCATATGCCTAGGTAAAAACTGGGGCTCTGTTATCATTGAAGAAGGGTGAAAGAATACTTAGGAAGAACTAGCATCTCTATCATTCCCTTCATCTCCTCTCTTCAGATCCATATTCATTCTTTAAAATCAAGTCACGTTTATCTGCAAAATAAAGAGTTTGTATTAAGCAGCTAAGTAGCTAGTCTGTAGTACATTTTCCTTATGCCAGAAAGTGAGCTAAATGCCCTACAAGAGTCATCTTATTTACCCTGCCTCACCGCTCTGGGGGCCAAGCACTATCACTGTCTCCGTGTGAGAGATGAGAAGTGGCTCAGAGCTGTGAAATGTGCTAGCTGAGTTTCCCTGGGAAGCAGCTCTGAGGTGGAGCTAGCAATGAGTGGGTAGGGTGTGTGTTAGAGATCACTTTGAGGGATTCATGCTGTAAAAGGGAGGGATGGAAGCAGGGCTAGGCAGAGAGAAGAGCTGAGTTGCAGTTCCAACAAAGGTCTGAGTTGATCCCCAGGGAACTAGGGGACCAGGACAGCCTGATAGAGTTGTTTCAAGTTGATTTCTTTAACTGAAGTAACACCTATGGGAGGCTGATCATTGAGGGATTTCTGCATGCAGCCTTCCCAAGGGGCTACAAGTGGATTCTGGAAGGACCAGAGAGCCCCCCACATCATCACTTGACAAAGCTCTCACTAAGTAGCAAGTGACAGAGATAGGACTAATACCTAGGACATCAGACTCCAGCAGATGGACTTTTCCTACTGCATAAAGGTTGTGATAGTTAAATGGCTTGCTCAAAGTCTCAACTAGCAAGAAAGGTCCATGATTCAAGCTCCCTTATCTCTACTTTAAACCAATCGGTTCTGTGGCCTCCTGTGTCTCACTGATGCTTTCTCCTGGGAACTTTTCCTCATGTTTCCTACATTCTGTGTTCATTCTTCTCTCTGATCGAACTGGTGGTTGCTAGTACTCTGGTCTCCTGGGGCTCAGCCCTCTTCCTCCCACTGCACTCTACCAGGAGGAGTGGGATTCTGAGGACATGGTCCTGCCCCAGCACAGCTGCAGGCCACTCGGCGAACCAAGGCTTGGTGACTGTGACCCTGCTAGCTGCTCTGGGAGTCCCACTCATACGTGCTGTGGGGGTCAGAGAAAGAGAGGAAGGGCAGGTGGATCTGGCTGATCGGAAGACCAGGGCTCACCCTCCTTTACCTCACCAGTCACAGGCTGCTGGATGCCAGGCTATATTCTCTTTTGGAGCTGATCAAGTGCTTAGAAGTTGGAAGGGATATTCAAACTTTACAAGTGGAGAAAGGTGGTCAAGTTTCTTATCTCAGAGATAAGAAAACAGAGGCTCAGAAAGCAGGAGACTTGCCCCTGGTGACACAGCCAGGTGACAGTAGTGTGGATAGTTTGAGAGAACCCAAGTTTCCTAGCTCCCTGTTTCCTATTGAGTGAGGGACATTCGGAGGGGCTGGACACGGACTCTAGGCTGCTTCCTGCTTTCTGGTCTTCTCAGCAAGGCATTCAGGACCATCACTGTCACAATGAAGAAGGAAATAAAATATTGGACCAGGGCCAGCAGGCCCATGGAGACACCACACAGAGCTCTATAGCTGGTCTCCATCAGCCCAGTCACCTCCTTGCTAGTCCAAGACACTTACCCCAAGAAAGAAGGGTCAGAGGAAGAGGGTTCAAAAGTTCTTTCTACTTGGGGCTTTACACCTGAGACTTCAGACAATGCCGAGTGGATTGAGAAGATTTAAGAATGATCTGTGGGAAGCCAGAGTATAATGAGCTTCAGATCAACAGTTCAATATGCAGAAAGCTCTTGCCCACCACCCAGGAGAGGCTTCCCAACCTGCATCTTCCCCTGAAACATCTTAGCTCCATGAAGCAATAAAACAGTCTGGCCTGAGTTACAGAACTTCTTTGAAGTCCCAGAGAGGCCCATAAATAAGGTAGGTACTTTGGAAGGGCTGGGGGGATCATTTTGAGGGATCCCTACACAACTCTTTTAGAGCCATATTGATTTGTAGCTGCCTCTAAGTCAATTTCCTGGGGCTCATAAATCTTGATTCAGGTAAAACTAAAATGTCATCAATATTTATTTTAGGCATTTCTTACTACTCCATAGGAAAGGGGGGGGAAATGTCAGCATTCTCACCCGCCACCCCAGAGCAGATATGGGCTGCGGTCACTCCCAGGCTCCACAAAGACCATTTCGTCGTGAACCATAAACCCCGGGTAACAAATGTACCATTTCATGGTCAGCAAGAGCGGTAACTGTCACTGCAGAAATAAAACTGAGTTATTGTTTCCAGTTTCAAAAGAACAGCAACAAGTATAAAAAACTGTATGTGATCCCTGTCCTCTTCCCCTCAGACACCTGCAGCCATCTAACGTTTCACCGAATCCTGCCACATAAATGCATAGCTTCACTCACTAATCCATATGGCTCCAGAGACCACTGTTACATGAGAACTTAAACTGATGGGGCCAGGCAGCCCAGGGCAGCTTAATCTTTTTTAATTCAAATCGACTGAGTCCCATGTGGCCTGGGGATGATACCCTATATGCTGCAATCAGACTGACCTAGACTTCTCGTGCTCTAAATGATTAATGAAACTGCCTCCAGTTTGTTTCTATGGTGATTGGAAACCCGACCCGGACAGAGGAATCTGCCATTCATGGTGAACTGATGGAAAGGGGGGTGCGGGGCGGGGGGGGCCCTGGCTGCGGATGGTTAGGAGAAGGTGCCCTAATGCCTGGAGTACCTCCCCCCTGCTGCTGGGGCCTCAGAAATCAGAGTGAGGAGAGAGAAAGGAAGTGGCCCTCGACCACATGCAGAATTATTTTATTCTTCCAAGGGATCCCCAAACTCCTAAGAACGGCTAAAATAAGTGACTAAGGAGGAGTTAAGGAAAGGCAGCATTTTGAAATTCACATCTGATTTTCCCAAATAAATACATGGGTAAATAAAAGAAAATAAAGCTATTCAGTCTTTGATTCCTTCTTCAGAGTGAATGGTTTTGCCCATTGTGGACATTATGAAAGCAGCTGAGGATCTCATATAGCTTGTTTACCCTCTGATCCTGTGCGATTTTATTTCTTTTTCAGTCAGAACAGGGACTGGCTGAATGGGACTTGGAGGGAATCTGATGCTGCCGACAGAGAAGCCATGGGGATGAACAGTAACTACCAGGGTCACCTGCTGCTGCCTGCCCGGCAGGACAATTGGGTCCTGCTTCCGATGGAGACCTGCCCAGTTCCTGACAGAGCCTCCAGACCCTGCCTGGGTTCCCCGCCTCCGTGAAGTCCTGAGACTTTGGAAGAGTCTCACACAAGGACCACCCAGGAACATACTTGCCATCTTCAAATCTGAGGCCTAATCCACTGTGGCTACTGAATGAGGGATACTGACTATGAAAGCTGGTGGGGGCACTGACCCTGTGCTTCATTCTCTCCTGCTGTCCACTTACCTCTCTTCTCTTGGTCACTGGCTATCTCCTTCAACATATGGTCCCCCTACACACGAACCTTTGATGGCTAGGGTTCTTCACTAAAGAAATCTCACCGTTTAGTAAGATATGGAAGGCCTGGGAGCTTCTGCCCACTTCCTGCTCCAGCCCTGTCTTATTCTCATCTCTGCCAACTGACCTTCTCATTCCCTGGCCCTCCTTTGTGGTTTTCCAGGTCTCTGTCTCTGCCTCTGTCTGCAATGCCCTCCCTTCAGCCATCTGTTGAGACCCAGCTCACATGCCATTTCAGCAATGAACCCCCATTTCCTGGGGCCCAGGGTTCTTGGCTGCCTCATCTCCTGGGTGTTGGGCCTTTTCTAATCAATAGTGTATCCCGGGTACTCCCCTGAATGATGGAAATCTTATTCTCTGTCACAAAGCATGACAAGTACGCTCAATTCATATTTATTCTTTTATTATTATTATTATTTTTGTATTATTATTTTTGGGGGGTACTGGGGATTGAACTCAGGGGCATTCTACCTTCGAGCTATACCCCCAGCCCTATTTTTTATTCTTTATTTTTGAAACAGGGTCTCACTAAGTTGCAGAGTGCCTCACTAGGTAGCTGAGGCTGGCCGGGAACCCGGATCCTCCAGTCTCAGACTCCCAAATGCTGGGATTACAAGCGTGCGCCACCATGCTCGGCTCAATTCATATTTATTGTTAGCTTGAATTTCTTTTTCCCATTTTACTCCCAGCCAGGAGCTTCATCTGGCTGCCATATTTGTTGTCTCTGGACAGACACTGCTAACTGTCCCTGGATCAGTGAGGGCATCAGGACTCATGGCTTGGAAAAGAGCCAGGGATGCTTCTGGAAGAACAACCAGTAACTGCTTCAGCCTAGTTCCAAGCCCCTCTTCCAGCCAAGCTGGAACTTGTCCGGCCCAAGTTTTTGCAGTTTTGCCAAGTTGAAACCTTCCCCCTTGTAGGCCTGAGGGGCCCCAGGATGAGTGCTGTCCAGCCTCCTTCCCTGTCAGGCAGGGCCCTCCCTCCACCCTTGGTCCAAGAGGGAGACCCTGAGTGAGGACCGACCTCTGCCAGCCTCTCAGCTGTTCCCTGCTGTTGGGTGAGCACTGCAGCAGCCTTATCTGACTTCTCCACAGCGGAGGATATCATATGTGCCTGTTTTGTTCCCTGAAGACATAGGTGACAAAACTCGGGTGTGGGGCTCTGGCTGGGAAGGAAAGGTGTCCAGATGCCTAAGAACAGACATTTGCCCAAGCAGAGTGAAAGGGCAGAGAATGTTAACACAAAGCGACTCTGTGATAAGGCAAGTGATAAGCCTGAGCGCATCATGTCCCCAGCACCGCCCCCCACGCGAGCCTCCATCTCTCGGCTGTGGTCCTGTGACCATGCAGAGTTCCCAGGAGACCCCTTTCTCCTGCCCCACCTTTTCTTCATTGTTTATACTTTGGGAGTGGCAAAGACCCACTCTCCCCGGCTCCTCTTCATCCACCCTGGGATACCTCCCTTTCCATCCAAATGTGACTTGCACATTTTTCAAATCGCATCTTATTTTCAAGGGTTCAGAGAAGTCCCGTGTCCCTGGATTCCCTGGGTCTTGGGTGCGACAGCTGGGGCTGGCTGGGTGGGCCTGGAGGACCTGAGGACAGAGTCAGCGGCTGAGGGAAGGAATGTGAGATGCACAGGAGACACCAGGAGAGGCAACTGAAGCCATGAATATTTAGACCGGGGGAGAGTGGAATTCAATCTGACACTGATCCACAGGAGTATTGGATTGATAGCAACAGTCTAAAATTAGAAGCAGTCTGTCTTGGGGGTTTAGAGCTCAGACTCTGGAGACAGACTGGGTTAAAAATGTGGAGTTTGCCACTTAACAGCCGAGTGACCTTGGGTAAGTTACTTAACCTCTCTGTGCTCCAGCTTCCTCATCTGTAAAGTGGAGATAACAATGTGCTTCCTCTCTGGGACTGTCAGGAGCTCCTGTGACAGTAAGCACTTACTGGCTGCTGTGTATACAACTGAGTAAAAATTGCTTCTTAGATTGTTGAGATCTTTCTTTTACCTAGAGTTCCCTTTGCTGCTTTCCAAAAGCTTCCCCTCCACCTTTTAATTTGCTTTGGGGGATAGGAGGGTGCAACAAACTAGAAGTCTGTGTTCCCCCCAAATTCTTGTTGAAATCTTAACCCCCAATGTGGCCATATTATAAGGTGGGCCTTTGGGTAGCAATTAGTCCACAGAATTAGTCCACAGAATAGAGTTAATGCCCTTATGTTTTTAAAAATTATCTTTATTCTTTGTATTTCTTATACTTATTTGCATATTTTACCAGAGTAGTTCATAAGGAAGATACTGGAATTTTCCAAAAAACATTTAAAGAATCAAGTTAGCTTTGTACTTTTAAAACTTTAATATTTATTTTATATAGTTATTTGGACCTTATAGGGCATAGAGCTTCATGTCTCCAGAAAGCGCGTGTATTAGGCAATGCAGCAGTGTTCAGAGGTGAGGAGTTGGGATTCTTAGGGCTCTGACTTTATCAGTAAATCAAACCATTTGATGAATTAATAATTTGAATGGATTGGGAGGTGGTAGTGCCTTATGAAAGAGATGCCAGAAAGCTCTAGCTCTTTCTTCACCATGAGAAGCTGGCCATCTGCAGCTTGGAAGAGGCCCTCACCAGAACCCAACCATGCTGGCACCATCATCATGACATACCTAGGGTAAAGATCCAGGGAAATCTCTCTAAGCAGTTTGAAGATGTGAAATAGAGGTTCAAATCCCCCCCGACCCCCGCCATGCCCAAGTCCCTCCAACCCAGCTCTGATACCTTACCTCTGGCAATCTATCCAAAATCTCTGTATTGTTGCCGTTTTAATAATCTAATATAACTGGAATCATATTATACAATATATGATATCTTTTGGAATTAACTTTTGAAAATCAGCATAATCTCCTTGAGATTCATCCAGGTTGTTGCATGTATCAATGGTTTGTTCCGTTTTATTGCTTTGTAGTATTTAATGGTATAGATGTAGCACAGTTTGTTTAATCATTCACTCATTGGAGGAAATTTTTTTCCAGTTGTTGCCTATTAGGAATAAAGTCCTATGAACACTTGTGAAGAGTTTTTTATTTTTTATTTTGTGTGTGTGTATGTAAACATAAAAGGTCCTTATTTCTCTGGGATAAATGGCCAAGTGTACAATTTCTGGGTAATAGTATGGCTAGTTTTATGAGAAATGGTCAAACTTTTCCAGGATGACTTTACCACTTTATATTCCTGCCATCAGTACATGAGTGACTGGCATCTATTTTGACATCTTGTTTGGATCGGAATGTCTCCCAAATGCTCATGCATTGAAGACTTGGTTCCCAGTGCAGCAGTGTTCAGGTGGGGCTCTTGGGCAGTGACTGGATCATTAGGGCTCTGACCTCATTGATGGGTTAGTCCATTGATGGGTTCATAACTGATGGCAGTATTAGGAAGCTTTCAGAGATGGGGCCTAGTTGAAGGAAGTAGGTCATGCCCTGGAAGGGTATAGCTTTTGGGCAGCTGCCACCAGGATTTGAAAGTCAGCCCCCCAACCCTGCTCTTCTGCTTCTTAGAGCTACAGTTCCTACAGCAACGACACACAGTTGAAGGAGGTATGTGTCACTAACCTGATGGGTGAGCTTAGACAAACCATTTGCACTCCCCAAAACTCTGTTGCTTTATTTGCAAAATGAGATGGCTCCTAAGGTTCCTTCCAGCTCACACATTCTGCAGTGGGGACTTAATTAAAGGTATTACCTATCAATTATCAAATGAGGACAACATAGAATACACTGTATAGCCCAACAATGCTGGGGATGAACAGGATATCTCTGAAGGCTGGAAAACCCATTGGAGAGGTGGCAGAAGACCATGACAGGAGGGTGGGTTTTGCGGGTGCTGGGGCTTTGATATTCCATCTGGGGTGTGTGTCTGTTGGCAGGTAAAGATGCCTTAGGTGCCTGGTTTCCCACTCACTGCTAGCACTGATTTTATTTTGCATGGACTCTGGTGCCCGGCTGGGGCCAGTCTCTGCTGTGCACGTGGCTGCCGTGTATGCCCCAGACTCAGGCACTTTCCTTCCTGTAAGTAGTTTTGACAGAGCTCAGTGGTATTCCCAGGATGGAAGCTGTTTTCTTTTAAAAAACAGATGTGGATGACAATAAAGTCTGAAGAGCAGCTGCAATATAACTGGATTTTTAAATCACTTCTATTTAGAGGAATTCACGGGATGTGTTTAAAGAAAATACTGTATAGCCTCCTACATGATTCCTATTACTAGTTCCATTGATGCAAAGGTTCAACCACATTTGGTTTAACATCCTTAATACAAAGGGGCCCCTCAAAACACATTTCCAGGTGAAAAATGATGTATATATTGTTTTCCTTTTCAATTAGACCATACTTTTGTGCCAATGGGCTCTCCCTGTTACCTCTTTTTTCTTTTAACTTAAAAATGAAGTAGTCTGTTTCATTTATGAGAAAATTTAAGGAAAGAGAAGCAAAAATAGGCAATGATTTTATATATTTAACTTTTTTAAAAATAAGAAACATTAACATTATTAAAAGTTCAAAAAGAGCAAAACATAATCTGCAAAAACTCTCCCTCCACTCCTCAACACAACACGGCCCTCAGTTTCCCTCCCTGGAGAGGATCAGTATGATCAGTTTTGTGTGTTTCCTTTAGATACATGTTCTTCATCAGCAGATACATATATACCTACAAATCATTTTTTCTTTTTGGTGCTGGGAATTGAACCCAGGGCCTCTTGTATGCTAAGCACACACTCCACAACTCAGCTGTACCCCTAGCCCTGCTTTTTTTTTCTTTTACACATCCTACTATACACAGTGTTCTATCTGCTGTTCTTCTCATTTAGCAATATATCCTGGAGATAATTCCTCTTCATTATATAAAAGGTTTTCTTTTTTTAGCTATCTACTATTTTAGCACAATGATAAAATAGAATGCCCCCCGAAGAGCTCATTTGTTAATGTTCAGAGATGATACAATTGAGTCATCAGTAGATCCTAGGCTGGCTGTGGCTGGAGAAGGGGGATTCCTGGGGATGTGGCTTTAGGGACTGAGGTCGTGTCTTTGAATCCTCTTGCTTGCTTGCTCTCTTGCTTCCAGCCTCTGTGATGTGAGAATGAGGTCTCACGCTCTTTCTCTCCACTTCTCACACCCTAGCCTCACATAGACTAGACCCAGAATCTCCAAGAAACTGAGCAAATAAATCTCCCTTCCCCTAAGTTGCGTGGCTATGTCATTTGGATTATTTCAGTGAGAAGGTTGACTGAGACAGATTTATTTAGTGAGTCCTCTACCGATAGATACTTGGGTTGTTCACCATCTGTTGCTATGACAAAAAGGCTGCAAAGAAGAACCTGGTACATGCACAATTTCTTACATATGCTCATATATCTTCAGGATAAATTCCTAAAAATGGAAGTCCAGAGTCAAAGATGTGAGCATGGGTAACTTTGATGAGTTAAGTGGTTTTCATTTTAAAATCGACTATAATCCCTTCTCCAGTAGTAGTCATGGTAACACTTTTATGTATAATTCTCCAAAGTCACTCATTGAACAAACATTGACTGAGCCCCTAGGGGTGAAGTGCTCTGTTAGGTACTGGCCACACAGTGCAGCGTACAACTGACTCTAGACCAGAGGGAGAGGATGTGGTGGAGAAAAGCAACTGGTATGACTCTCTTCATGATGCCAGTGTGAAATTTCCCCCTAAATCTGGATCTCCGTTCCATCCTTGCCAAGGTCTCCACCAAGTTCAACATGAGTTAACCAGGTCATTCCTTTCCCATGGATCGTACCAAAATCCTGGGGTTTTGTGGCCAGAAAATTGGAGGCAGCCCTCATACTGAGTCCACCCCCACAGTGCTGTGGTTGTCCTCTCCACCAGCATCCTGGGGGTGAGCAGTGCCTGTCACAGGCCTCCACTATTCTACCAACCCCAGGTGGGATCCCACAGCCTGGTCTGCTTCAGAGTTGGATACACCTGCTTTTTACCCACAGAGGAAACCTCCAACCCCACTAGATTCTGCCCCCAGGAGTTTCCTAGTACAAATCACTCTGCCTTCTTTTCTTTTCTTTTTTAAAGGTACTGGGGATTGAACTCAGGGGCATTCTACCTCCAAGCTACACCCCCAGCCCTATTTTTTATTCTTTATTTTGAAACCAGGTCTCACTAAGTTGCGGAGTGCCTCACTAGGTAGCTGAGGCTGGCCGCGAACCTGGATCCTCTGGTCTCAGCCTCCTGAATGCTGGGATTACAAGCGTGCGTGCGCCATCACGCCCGGCATGCCTTCTTTTCAAAACCACCAGTTTCCATTCCTTCCTTTCTTGCCCAATGCTAGCCCCCTCTTCAGAAATCCATCAATATTTGGGAGATAAGACTCTCCTGAAGGAACCTAGATATCAGACCACAGAAGTTAAGCCACTTTCTGAACTGGGGAGAGCAAACTACCATTTTATTTCCAGGAGTTTTTATATCCATGGGAATAAAGCAAAAATTGATATCAAGCTGGGTGTGGTGGCCCATACTTGTAATCCCAGTACTTGGGAGACTTAGACTGGAGGATCCGGGTTCACGGCCAGCCTCAGCTACTTAGTGAGGCCCTCCTCAACTTAGTGAGACCCTGTTTCAAAATAAAAAATAAAATAGAATCCAGGCACACTCTTGTAATCTCAGTACATGGGAGGAGGCTGAGATGGGAGAATACGGGTTCACGGCCAGTCTCAGAGCTACTTAGTGAGGCTCTCCACAACTTAGTGACACCCTGTTTCAAAATAAATAAAAATTAGGGCTGGGGATGTAGCTCAGAGGTAGAATGCCCCTGAGTTCCATCCCCAGTACTGCAAAAAAAAAAAAAAAAAATCAAATGAATTATCCCACTGTGTAAATAAATACATAAAAATAAAATTGCAATTTCTGGTAAACCCAGCTTTGCTGCCATGTTCCCTGACACACAGTAGATGATCAGTAAATATCTGCTTACCTAGAAATAGCTACAGGCTAGGAATACTTGGGGGATGAGGCAATGACATGCTTTTGAGATGGGGAAGGCTGAGGGAGGGAGGACGGAGCATGTGTATGTGTATGTAATGCTGAAACAGTCTTAAGACTGGGGGTGAGGGTCATACTGCCTCGTTCCTCATCCTGCCTCTGCTCTGACAACAACCAGACACTGGATGAGTTGCCTAAACTGTGTGCCCAGTTTCCTCACCTGGAAGGGAATAATAATAGTTTACGCATACATTTTTATGAGGAGTAATTGAAGTCATGTATATAAAATGCTTACAATAGTGTCTGTAGTAAAGTACCCCATAATACTGATCCATTTTTATTATCTACTTCCACATTGGCATTGAAAATGGATGAAAACTATTCCAGTTTATGAACAAATTATTCCTCCCAATTTCCATTTGGATTCCTTCCAGTGCTGCAATTTAATACTAATAGTACAGTGGTTGAAAGCACAGACTTAGGAGCTCAACTCCCTGGTTCAACTACTGACTCAAATGCTTACCAAAGGTATAGTCTGGGCTAGCCAACGTCTCTGAGCCTCAATTTCCTCATCTCTAAAATGAGGACCGTAAGAGCAGCGCCTAAATAACCTCTCTGTGCCTATTTCCTTATCTATAAAATGCAGATAATAATAAAAGCAGCTGGTGGCTCCAATCCCAGAAGAGACTTTGTTGCCATCAAGTAAGGATTGAGGCCTACATCAGTTGGAAGAAGTTAGGCCGCACTGACCACCATGTAAACCTTTGCACTTATCATAATGTGTCAGCTACTCTTAAACATGGGAAGTGTGTTTCCTCATTTCATACTAACAATATCCTTATGAAGTAGATGTTACTATTATGCTGATGTTCCACAGCACACAACTAGGTACAAGCAGGGTGCAGTGGCACATGCTTATAATTCCGATACTTGGGAGGCAGAGACATGAGGATCTCAAGTTTGAGGCCAGCACATGGTAACTTAGCAAGACCCTCTCTCAAATTCAAAAATAAAAAGGGCTGAGGATGTAGCTCAGTGGTAGAGCACCCTGGGTTCAATCAACGGTGCCACACAAAATAAATAAATAAATAAATGTTAAAAAAAAAAGAAAACTAAAGTGCAGAAATTTGAACTTGGACTCCAGAGTTCCTGATTATAACAACTGCTATCTACCGTCCATTTTGTCTTTATCTTTCCTCATCCATACAACTATTTCTTGAGGATAAAGTTCAACAGAATTTTATGATTTTAAAAAGTTCTTTGTGGAGTGTTTGGTGGCACATGCCTGTAATCCCAGTACTTGGGAGGCTGAGTCAGTTTTGAGGCCAACGATATATACATTTGGTAATTTAAAACAAAACCAATACTAATAATATATCAATATATCAGTGAGTTTTTAATGTACGTAAAAGTAAAATATATGACCACAACAGTACAAAAGACAGAGGCGTTAAATGGAAGTACATTGTTATACAGTTTTTCATTACATGCGAAATAGCAGAATATTAGTAAATTAGAGTCTGTAAAAAGCTAACATTTCATTTTGCAATCCTTCAAGTAAGAACTAGAAATAAAACAAAAAAGGCATAAATTAAAAATCCAATGAGGAAGATAAAATTGAAATTCAAAGAGTTAATCAAAAACAAGAAAAAGAAGGAAAAATGGACAAAACCAGAAGGACAAAGGGAAAACAAGTAGCCTGATAGCAGATGTAACCTAATAGAAGTTAATTGCTGATCAATAACTGTGTTCATGCAAATAGGTTGAGCAACTCCATTCAAACCTTAGTGCCCTGAACACTTATATGGTTCTAATAATATCATGAGCACTTTGGTTGCTTCTTCCCTCACTGTTCTGATTTTAACCTTCTTTTTCCATTTCCCGTGGATTTTCTTGTCTAAATTTTGATATAGGCTGTGTATGAATTATTTTTAAAAATATATTTAAAGCAATGTGTGAGCAGGGCATAGTGGTGCAAGCTTGTAATGCCAGTACTTAGAAGGCTGAGACAGGAGAATTGCATGTTTGTGGCCAGCCTCAGCTACTTAGTGAAGTCCTCCACAACTTAGTGAGACCCTGCTTCAAAATAAGGAATAAAAAATAGGCCTGAGGGTGTAGCTGGGAGGTAGACTATTCCTGGGTTCAATCCCCAGTGCCGCCCCCCCCCCCAAAGCAATGCATGGAAGTATGGTAAGGTGTCTAGGGACTCTCTGTAGCAGCTCAGTCAATCATATTGGTAGCTTTCTTTTAAAAAGTTAAGTAATTAATACCTCTTGGATTTATTTTGTTCTAAGCTCATAGTTTATTTTACAAATGATTAGCTAATTGCCCATATTTGTTAAAGAATCCAACCTTCCTCCACTGATCACAGACTAAATTATTTTGTGCACTGGGGAGCATTGCTTAGGTTCAGTTTTGTTACCAGGGTTTCCTGTGTCTGTACCAATAGAACTGTCTTAAAATATTTCAAGTTTACAGTTTTTTAACGCTTGTATCTGGTAGGGGAAGAGCCATGTTACCATCCCCAGTTTGACACATCTTGATTAATCTATTTCAGTTGACTATGGGATAATTTTTTAAAATTTAAACATCTTCTGTTTGGATCTTATTTGAACAATGATAAAAATAAACTCTAATTTGAGGGAAGAGTCAGTATCATAGTGGACTTAGATTCTCTGTAGGAAAAAGAAACATGACATGCTTTTAAAAATTTCTTCAAGATGTAAATGTCTCTAAGTAAAGTTTTATAAATTTCTTTGTGTAGATCCTGTACATTTTGTCATAAGGGTATGGCATTTCCACAACCCTATTCATCACCTGCTTTTCTATCATATCTCCTCACACACACATGTAGTTTCTCTTGTCCTGATGTGAGCCATTCAGTCCATGGGCATGTGCGCCTCTCATTTATTTCATGTCCCTCAGGGTTTTTGTTGTCACTATTGTATTTTCAATATACAAGACTTGCTTGTGTATTTCATTAACTTTACTACTAAGTATGTAATATTTTTTGATGCTATTGTAATGGTATAGGGCTTTTAAATTCTTCTTTTCCAGTTGTTTGTGGTTGTTTTATGGAAATGCAATTTTATAGATTCACTTTGAATTAACTCTTTAGTTCTAATAGTTTGTTGTAGAATCTTTTGGAATTTCTACATATACAATGATGGCATCTGCAAATAAAGATTTACTTCTTCCTTCACTTTTTTTAATGGCCTTTCATTTATTTTTCTTTTTGAAAGAAGTTCCAAATATTTCTCTGTGGACTGATGGTCCTAATTGAAGTCATATGTAAAATGAGCTATAAAAAGTATGCAGAAAAGGAAAGCTTCTTTGGAAAGAATATTGGATAATTTAATTGAAGCAATGATATGAATATGATTTCTCACTGAATGCCCCCGTTGATATGAAATGTTTGCTGGCACAAAAATGTACATACTACACATGCATAATAAATATGCATCTCAGCCACTGCATGGCGAATCACCTTCATAGAAAATGAAAAAAAAAAAAAAAACCTTGCCTGGAGAAAAAAATTGTTGTTGTTAAATTGCCACAAAATGTCCAAGAGTTTGAATGCAGAGATTCAAAACAACTTTGCTGACATCAAAACTTTTTCTCCTAGCTGGGTGTGGTGGCGCACACTTGTAATCCCAGCATTTGGGAGGCTGAGACCGGAGGATCCAGGTTCGAGGCCAGCCTCAGCTACCTAGTGAGGCACTCTGCAACTTAGTGAGACTCGGTTTCAAAATAAAGAATAAAAAATAGGGCTGGGGGTGTAGCTCGGAGGTAGAATGCCCCTGAGTTCAATCCCCAGTACCGCAAAAACACAAAAACAACAACAAAAAAACTTTTTCTCTTGATATCTTGGGACTTTTTGGAAAGGAAATTTACCTCTGTATCAATTCACATAATTACTCACAAATAAGGACAGGTCTAAACTGTGCCTCACCAATCAGGTGTTCTGATGGATGTTCCTGAATGCGTGCATTCATGAAAGGAGTGAATTAGTAGACTTAGAGGTGAGAGAGCTTTTTTGATGCTATTGTAATGGTATAGGGCTTTTAAATTCTTCTTTTCCAGTTGTTTGTGGTTGTTTTATAGAAATGCAATTTTATAGATTCACTTTGTATTAACTCTTTAGCTCTAATAGTTTGTTGTAGAATCTTTTGGAATTTCTACATATACAATGATGGCATCTGCAAATAAAAATTTACTCCTTCCTTCACACTTTTTAATGGCCTTTCATTTATTTTGACAAATGATCTTTTTTGACAAATCATCCTATTAAATTTTGAATTTATTTGCTACTTTCTGTTTGATGGTTAGATGATCGTGATCGGAACCAATTACAAGTTTGTTCCATTAAAGGAATATTCCCATCTGCAGCAGACTGGGTTTTTTTTTTTTGTTGTTGTTGTTGTTGTTTTGTGGTATTGGGAGCTGAACCCAGGGGCATTCTACCTCTGAGCTACACCCCCAGTCCTATTTTTTATTCTTTATTTTGAAACAGGATCTCATTAAGTTGCTGAGGCTGTCCAAGAACCTTTGATCCTCCTGTCTCAGCCTCCCAAGTACTGGGATTACAAGCGTGCACCACCACGCCCGGCTTTGCAGCAGACTGTTTTTAAGGACACCCACGATAAGCTCTCATCCCACAGCTATAACCCCACTTCTCAGAGGGTGTCACTGTTGACAGTCAAACGGGGAAGCAAGAGAAGCAAATAATAGACAGAATTTGACTTAAAAAAAAAAAAAAAACCCCTCAGTTTGGTTTTGTCAGTCTCTGAGCATACCTTGTACAGTGATGGGCATGGGTGATACATTGTAACTATTATATAATTTCAATGAAGTTCAACCCATCATCTATCAACTCTAACCTCTTCACTCAGTGCCTTTCCATCCATCTTGAGGCAGGTGCCTCCATTTTCAGTCCATACTCAACACTGATGCCAATGTCTACCAGCACCTCCTCCCCAAAGAATAGTTTACTCACTTACCTGGACAGATCTCTATCTCCATATACAAATTCCTAGACCCTGAGGTACCCAACAGTGTTCTGCAAAAAATAGAACATCAGAAAAATACTTGATCAGAGCCGGGCGTGGTGGCGCACGCTTGTAATCCCAGCATTTAGGAGGCTGAGACCGGAGAATCGAGTTTGCGGCCAGCCTCAGCTACCTAGTGAGGCACTCCACAACTTAGTGAGACCCTGTTTCAAAATAAAGAATAAAAAATAGGGCTGGGGGTGGAGCTCAGAGGTAGAATGCCCCTGAGTTCAATTCCCAGTACCGCAAAAAATAAAAAATAAAAAAACTTGATCAATGCACAAAATAGAAGAGGAAATGAGAAAACATATCAAAGATAGGGTGCAACTAAAATATACTAAACGTTATAATCTGCAAGGTATAGTATATATACCTATATTAGGATTGATTTCTAACAATTATGCTTCTGGGCTTATAATGGCTTCTAGAAATTCATTAGAAATAATTACTACTTTAGCCTAATCACAATGTTTAGTTTCCTCTCAGGGGATGTCTTATTTAGTTAATGTCACAATACAAAAATCATTCCATTCTGCAATATTCAATACATAGAAAAAAGAAAACCCCTAACTTCTATATAAAATTGTTGCTCAGAAAGTAAACATTTCTTCCGCTGTTTTTTCTAAGTTGATTAAGCACCAGTACATTTAAAAACGTTTCCCAAGCCTGAGAAGGATCTCCTCTATACTTACAACTATTCAGCATACAATGTTTTCCCTACCACTTGATTACAATTTGGCAGTAGTTTCTGAATAATTTACAAATTTGAAATTTCTGTGTCCCAAACACACATGTTTTTGCAGCTCAACAGACTTGAAAGAATATGCAAATTGTACTTTAATGTCAGAAATGAGTGGATGCAGTTTCATGCAGAAAAAAGCTAAGCGTCATCCTCATGTTTTTGTTTAGACTAATCTATATTCTGGTCGTCCCCACATCAGACTGTATCAACATCTTATTTGGGATATTAGATGTAACTGTTTATGGCTGTAGATAGCCTAGGAGGGATTGGAACTTACTAAAAACGCCCCTGGAGCATTTTTTTGGGTTTTCACATCCATATCTCAGGGAAGCCTTCAATAGAACAAAGGAGGCTGCCAGGCTGAGGGAAGTGAGCACCCTAGCAGGCACTTGGGTCTCCTAGGTCGTGTCCTGTGAGAACTGGGAGAAGAGAACTTAGAGTAGAAGATACTGCTGCTACTGATTCTGTTCTCCCAATCCCCCAAAACATCACATTTTAAAGAGTCATCCAAAAAAATAGATACATATGTGAATTGAATTCCATCCCATCCTCAACAGTAGGACCAAGCCTTGATGTTTTTTCCAAGATGGGGCAGCTTCCTATAGGATGCTCAGTTTTATTCACTGGAGGAGGCAGATGAGAGCCCACCATGCCTTTGCAAAGGCCTAGTGTTGATTTCTGAAGCTGAGGCACAGAGATAACCTTTCTTGATTTTAGAAAAAGCTGAGAGTCCAATTTTAGCATCTCAGATACTGAGGACATGTTTCTTGCCCTCCCTGAGTCAACCAAAATGTATTCGAAATCCACTATGCAAAGTTACCTGTGATGTTCTGACACTAACTACACCAATGGAATCACTGCCCTCTGGCTTTACCCTCATCTCCCTGAAATCCAGTGATGCCACTCCACTCCCAATGGCCTTTTACCTCCTGTCATTCCACTTTAACAGCTGCCACCAAGGTCACAAGCAACCTCCACGAAATCAAATAAAAGAAACATTTTTCAGTTTCCATCTTATCTTACTTCTCAACAGTATTAATCCTCTTGACCACTTCCTCCATCATGAATCCTATTTTCTTTTTTTGAGGGGAGGTACTGGGGACTGAACTCAAGGGCTTTCTACCTCCAAGCTATACCCCCAACCCCCTTTCTTTTTTTTTTTTTTTTTTTTTTTTTGTGAAATAGGATCTCACTAATCAAATCCTCTTTTCTATTGGCTTCAATAACACCACACTTGGCTTCCCTCCTATGTCTGGCCTGTTCTTTCTTTCTTTCTTTGTTGACAGAACAAAAAATTATGTGATTATTTCAAGCAACACAGAAAAGGTTTTCAACAAAATCTCTCTCCCTTTCCTGTTAAAAACACTCAGCTAGGATGGAAGAGAATTTCCTCAACCTGATAAAATAAGAAAATAAAAATACCCCTAGAGTCCACCATAACTTTGCCAAATCTGACTTAGCTCTGTGAAGCCCAAGGTGGATTTCTAACTTATGAACCGAGAGATAAATTCATGTTGTTTAAAGTTACCACATTCTTCATAATTAGTTATAGCAACAAAAGAAACCTATCTTTGCAAATTCCACATCTAATATCAACTCAATACTGACTGGATGCTTTCACCTTAAGATCAGAAATAAGGCAAAGATGTCCACTCTTACCACTTATATTTAACATGATAATAGAGACTCTAGACAGGTAATCAGGTGACAAAAAATAAATAAAAGTCATTTATATAGGAATGAAAAAAGTAAAACTAGCTTTATTTGCATATGACATCACCTTACGTATAGTAAATCCTAAAGAATCCATAAAAATCATTAGAACTAATAAATGAGTTTAACATAGTTGCAGGATACAAGATTAAGATGCAAAAATCAATTGTATCTCTATAACAATGACAAGAATAATCACAAATAACAATGAAGACAACAATTCATTTATAATAGTATTAAAAGAATAAAATACAAATAATTTTAAAATAAGTTCAATATATGTACATTCAATGCAACCCCTACAAAAATTCCAGATGGCTTCTTTGTAGATATTAGCAAGCTTATCTTAAAATTCATGTGGAAATTAAAGAGACCCAGAAGAACCAAAACAATCTTGAAAAAATAAGAACAAACTTGGAGAACTCATACTTTCTAACCTAAAAGCATGCTACAGTCATCAAGACTGGGTAGTATTGACATAAAAATATACATAAAGATCAGTGGAATAGAATTGATAGTCTAGAAATAAACCTTTACATTTTGGTTGATTGGTTTTTGACAAGAATACCAAAATAATTCAATGGAGGAAATAATGTACTTTTCAACAAATATTGCTTGAAACAGCTGATATTCACAAGCAAAAGGATGAACTTGGATCTCTACTTCAATCCATGCACAAAAGTTCACTTCAAGAGATCAGAGACTTTAATGTAAGAGCTAAAACTATGAAATTTTTGAGAAAAATATATGTGAAAATCTTCATGACCTAAGCAATGGTGTCTTAGATATGGCACACACACACACACACACACACACACACACACACACACACAAAGTTACAAACTAAAAAATAGGTAATTTACAAGTTACAATTCATCAAAGTTAAAGACTTTTGTGCTTCAAAGAACATCATCAATAATAAAGTGAAAAGATGATCTGCAGAATGGAAGAATTTTTTTGTGACTAATATCTCTGATAAGGAATTTGTATCTAGCATAAAAATCTTGTACATAGTACAACAATGAAAAGACTATTATAACATGGTTTAAAAATGGGCAAAAGATTTGGATAAACATTTCTCCAAAGAAGGTATACAAAAGGTCCATAAGCACATGAAAGAATACTTGACATCATTAGAGAAACATGAATCAAAACCACAATGAGATATAGTAATATCTACATCCATTAGGATGTCTATAATGAAAAAGTCAGACAATAGCAAGTGTTGGTGAAGATGTGGAGCGATTGAACCTCATTCGTTATTGACGGGAATGGAAAGCGATGCTGCTGCTTGGTAAAAACAGTTTGGCAGCTTCTCAAAAAATTAAACAAATAGTTACCATATGACCCACCAGTTCTATTCCTAGGTGTTTAAGAGAATTGAAACCATATGTTCACACAAAAATTTGAACACAAATGTTCATAGCAGCCTTATTCATTATAGCTAAAAATGGAAACAAGCCTATGTCTATTAATTCGTGAATGGATAAACTAAATGCAGTGTATCTATAAAGTAGAATATTCTTCATATATAAAAAGGAATAAAGTACTGATATATGCTACAACATGGAGAATCCTTACAATCATTATGGTAAGTGAAGGAAGCCAAGTGCAAAAACTCACATATTAACTGATTCTACTTTCATGAAATGTTCAGTAGGCAAATCCACAGAGACATAAAGTAAATTAGTGGTTGTCTGAGGTTGGAGGTGGGTGGAGTGGGTGAGTTAATGCTAATGGGTACATAGTTTCTGGGATGACAACATATTCTGGAATTAGATAGTAGTTATGGTTGTACAACTTTGTGAATATATTAAAAGACTGAATCATACACTTTAAAGGCTTAATTTTAGGCATGTGAATTATATATCAATAAAATTATAATATATTAAAAACAAAACAGACACTGGGATTTAAGCCTTGGTCCCAAATCTTATTCTTTATCTATATGCCCCCTAGACAATCTCTTCAAATCCTATGGCTTCCACTGTACTTGAGATATCTGTCAGCCTCAGGTTTATCTCTATCATGAATTGCTCCTCTGAGTTCCTCTGATTTTCCTATTTGGAGGTTTCAAAAGCACCTGGAACTGAACACAAGTGAGACTAATTTTGCTATTCAGCAAATGCCACCACTACTCCCTGATTTACTGGAGTTGGGAATGGAAAAGGCCTTTCCTTTTCCTTCCTTATGCATTGTTGGTGTTAAGGAGGTCCCATAAATAATAGTTCCTTTCCTCTGTGCAGGTTGACATTTGATGATGTCAACTTGACAGGGATAAAGATCTGATATCAGCTTTACCACTGACAAAGCCAATACTGATCAATGTATTATTGCTTAATATCAGATGATTTTCCAACACTGAACCAATAGAGGCAGGCTAAACACTCTTATTTATAAGCAGAACCAATAACAGCAAACTCTCCAAATATGACCCTGCCTCTGCAAAACTTAGGGCAAAGAGGAACAGACAAGGATGCATATCTTCCGTGGACATGAAGTACAGGGATTCAAGACTAAGTCTTGGGACCCATCCATTTTGAAAGGCTGCCTGGAGAGACCTGAGCCTGTGCAGGATCCCGGAGAACAGCCAGACATGAGAGTGAGGCAATCTGATGTCAGGGTGATATGGACAACGATATTTTCCTCTGCTTTACTACTGATAAAGACAATACTGGTCTATGTGGTTTGGTTGCTTAATATTAGATGATTTCCCATCATAACCAGATGCTCAAAAAGATATGAATATATGAACAAATGAAGGAACTATTATAATAGTTCCCTGTAGTAAGGAATTGGTTTCATGTTCATATGTGGGTGTTACTTTTGGAAATAGATGCTCTCGATAAAAAATGCAATTGCCTGCTATAAGGCATAATGACTACTAAAGAAAAATAAGGGATAAAATGTATTTAGACTTACAGTTTGAATGTGAGTGAGTTTTCCTGTAAAGAGGTAGCATGGAGATTATTCTGCAATGACTATTCACCTTTCTGGAAAATTTTGAAAACCCATAGCTGCAGATGGAAAGGCTCTTTGAGTCTCTTGAGTGTTTGTTGAGTGACACTGAGTAGCTGACAGCAGGGAGGCCTGGACTCTCTTCAATAAAGATTTTACAGTGGTGACAATGGAATGAGAGCATTTCTCAGATGTGGCAGAGCAGCCTGTCTTGTGCAGCTCTCCAAGACCTGCAGCAATAAAACTTTATGACATCTGCTGTCCTCCACTCCACATATACCTTCTCCTGCTAATTTGGAACACCCTTTTGGTCTCATTCTGCTTTCTCCATGGTAGATACACAGTGACTGAACTCACAATTATGCAAGTGATCAACACAAACTTATGAACCATTGAGGCATTTTAGTTTTCCTCCTCTACTTATAAGGGCCAGGTTAAAGTTAAATGATTGTAGTCATCACTGGATGTGTGTCTGGGACTTCCTGTATGTACTAAGTATTGAATGGTGAATACGCATGTGGGTACTCCAGCCCATGTGCCCAAACTCCATCCACAAACCCACCTCCTAGCATACAGCCTCCCTGTGGCCATCCCTTTCCCTCAGAAAGACAGACCTAGGAAGAGGCCTCTACAGACCCTGGAATAGGCTCAAGGCTTTTGGGGAAGGACTTCTGGGGTTCTGGGTATCAGAAGTATGTTCTAAAAGTGGGAGTTAGAAAGGATGCAGGCTTAAGATGGGCACATTCACAGGCTTAAGATTGGTCCCACAGAATCATAACCCCACGGGGAGGGGTGGCCTTCTGAGCACCAGAGCCTTCTATTTATCGATAGTATATTTATTCATACAGTAATTGCTGTGGAACAGTCTAACCCAATGCAAGACAAGATATGATTGAGCAACATATTGTAGAGAAGGATTGCTGCCAGCAAGAAAGAGGCCCTTGAGCAGAGAACTTAGAGGGATGGAGATTAGGATAGACCCAGACATGGAGAAGGTGTTCCAGGAAAGAACAGTGACATGAACAAAGGCTGTGAGATCAGATTGGGTCTGCTGTGTGTGTGTATCATAGGGACCCCAGTCTAGTGAGACAGAAGGCATGTGCCAGAGAAACTGGAGATGGACAGAGGAGGGGATCTGGAGGAGGATCTGGAGGAAGAACTCTAGGAGAATTCCAGCTTTATATCTGTTGCCATAAGAGCTCAGGAGTCTCTCAAGGTTTGTGAATAACGATGAAAATTCAAAGTAGTGAGCAAGGAGCTGGAAACACTCTACTAGTGGACCACAGGGCCCAGAGCTGAGATCTGTGGTGATGATCATGTACCCAGACCAGGGCTCTCATGAGGATGATGATCACTCAATGGAAGAAGGTCAGCTGCAAAGTGACCAGATCCAGATCTGATGTCACTAGAAGGACCAAGTGCCTAGCACCGAGCAAGCTGCACACAAATGTATTGCCAAATTCAGCTGCTGGAGAAGGTGGGATGAACGCATCTTATTCGGAGGTTAGATGACCAACGCAACTTCTTCATGTTGTTTGCTTTTCAATTTTGTTCCATTCCCTTGATGGGCAAATTAAATTCTGAGTCCATGGAACTTGGCCTGGCCAGGGTTACTACCTCTGGGTGTCCTGTGGGTATAGCTGGCGCCTCAGGCACAGGCTGGTGCATTGGTAAAGTTCCTGTGGCCAGAGCCGAGGGCTTTTTCCTGGCTGGTTTTACTGAGTAGTTTGGAGGGCCTATCTGTTGGTCAGGGGTGACTGCATACTTGGCTGTGTTTGGGAAGTGGCTTCCAGTCCTGGACCACGCCTAGTGGCTCCTCATATGCAAAAGGGGATCCACAGTGTCTGGCTGGCTTCATGACTGGAGCCAACATCCAGGCGCGTCCCCCAGAGCCACAGATCCTATAACATGGGGCACACAACTGGGCCCAAGGGTATTCCTGGGAGAGAAAAACTCATGCACACCCATGTAATTCAGACCCAGCCTTTAAGCTGGGCAATTTATAATTACAAGGTGCCAATCAACCCACAGTTGCTTTTTGGTCACCAGTTATATACTCTGTTTTGTGTTGAGTGCCACATGAGATGAAGAAGGAAGTCAAATGGCTTCTAAAGAGTTTTTCTGGGTGTGATGGAACATGCCTGTAATCCCAGTACTTGGGAGGCTGAGTCAAGAGGATCACAGGTTCAAGATTAGCCTCAGAAACATAGCGAGACTCTCAGCAACCCAGTGAGACTCTGTTTCAAAAATAAAAAGGGCTGGCGGGTGTAGTTCAGAGGAGAATGCCCCTGGGTTCAATCCCTTGTAACACACACCACACACACAGTCTAGGAGTTTTGAATTGGAATTTGAGTCTCTGCTCTACCATTGACTAGTTATATGAACATCAGCAAATCTTCCAAATCTTCCAGCCTTTCTTGTCCTCAATTTCATCACCTGTAAAATGAACAGAGAAACTATCTGACAATGTTGATGTGAAAAATCTATAATAATGTATGATAAACTGGAGGATATTTGTTTGAATCTAACATATGGAGATTAATATAATTGATAATTTTCAATATTTATTAATTTTATTTATTAATTTATTTATTGTGGTACTCTGAGCTCCACCCCCAGCCCTATTTTTTATTCTTTATTTTGAAACAGGTCTCACTGAGTTGCGGAGAGCCTTACTAACTGAGGCTGGCTTCGAACCTGTAATCCTCTTGTCTCAGCCTTCCAAGTACTGAGACTACAAGCATGCACCATCACGCCCAGTTCAATATTTATTTTTTATTTTATTTTTTTGGTTTTTTTGCGGCACTGGGGGTTGAACTCAGGGGCGTTCTACCTCCAAGCTATACCCCCAGCCCTATTTTTTATTCTTTATTTTGAAACCGAGTCTCACTAAGTTGCGGAGGGCCTCACTAGTTAGCTGAGGCTGGCCGCGAACCCGGATCCTCCGGTCTCAGCCTCCCGAATGCTGGGATTACAAGCGTGTGCCACCACGCCCGGCTCAATATTTATTTTTTAAATAGTCAAATTGATCTGGTTCTGAAATTCAGTGAATTCTATGACCCACTTTTTTGCTCCTAGGATATACATACTCTGAGTAGGGAGACAAACCTAACATAGACAGCAGTATAAATATAGAGTAACAAGAGAAAATATGCCACATTTTGTGAAACAGACCATAAGGTCATTTGGTAATTTTTCAACTTCAGCCCAAATAAATGTAGTTATTTTTCCTGTGGTGTGTGTGTGTGTGTGTGTGTGTGTGTGTGTGTGTGTGTATGTGTATGTGTATACTGAGGATTGAACCAGGAACATTCTACCCTTGAGCTATACCCCTAGTCCTTTTTAAGTTGAAACAGAGTCTTGCTAAGTTGTTGAGTCTGGCCCAGTCATTTTCTTCCTTTCTTATTGCCACTTTTCTAGAAGCACTTGGTTTCTCTGTAGTTTGGGGAGGTGGATAGTGTCCTAGCTGGAACACAGTCAATCCCACTGTCCTTCCTTCCCCTGCTTACAGATGGGCGACAGAGCCCCAGGAAGTGGTAGGAAGTGGTAGGAAGTGGTAGGAGTGAGTCTTGATTGCAGGGCTTCTAGCCCATTTCAATGCTCCCTGCTGCTCCCACTCCATTCAGACCATTCCCTGCTTTTGTTCCCTGGGGCAGTCCCTCATATATACCCATACAGGGAAGAAATTACTGTGGAAGCATTTGTTTTGGAGTAAACACACACACACACACACACACACACACACACACACACACACACACACACTCACACACCAAAGGGAATTCTCTAATAGGCAATGGAGGGGAACCATCGGACAGCGCCCCTCTCCCTGCACTCTCACCTTAAGCCTTCCAGGTACACACAACCTTCTCTTGCATAGAGTCATCCATAGCTGCTGCTGTTCTCTGAGCAACTCTGACCAGAGAGAACTGACCAAAAGATCTAGGAGGGACTTTATGAAAATGCCTGCCCCAGACCCATGGGTTGATAGCATGAGGGGGGTGGGCTGCAGGAGCACCTGCAGCTGTAAGGATGTCCCTCCAGTGCCTGGGTGGTGGGAGTGGGAGTCCAGGTGGAGAGGGGCCAGAGCCCTGGAGCTGGGAGCATCCAAATGCTCTTCTTATTTTGCCCGTTCTGTATCTGATAAGATTTGCTGATCCTTCATTATCCAAAACTGTGTTTTTAAACACCAAACTCAATCTCTGTGAAACCTCATGTCATCAGGATGCTGGTTCTTCTATTCCTCCTGTAGTGTAGCTGATTTTCCTATTAATGTCCCCAGGGCCCTGCGCCACCCTGGAACACCTTCTGAATCCTGACGGAGTATGAGGTTGTGTCAGGCTAATTTTTTTTTTTTTTTTTGCGGTACTGGGGATTGAACTCAGGGGCATTCTATCTCCGAGCTATACTCCCAGCCCTATTTTTTTATTCTTTATTTTGAAACAGGGTCTCACTAAGTTGTGGAGTGCCTCACTAGGTAGCTGAGGCTGGCCACGAACCTGGATCCTCCGGTCTCAGCCTCCCGAATGCTGGGATTACAAGCATGCACCACCACACCTGGCTGTCAGGCTAATTTTAATGGGAAATAATTCTCTGTGCTTTTCCAAAGCAGAAAATAATGGCTACTCCAATGGGAACTACTCATATGTTCTGAAGAAACCAAAGACAAAAGACACCTGCCAGTGGGATGACTGTGTAGCCCCTTCACTGCAGTTGCCTCTGGGCATCCAGGTTAATCTGTGCTTCTCTGCCCTGCTCCGCTCTGCTCATGCTCTATCTGTGGTGTTCGGTATTTTCGATTTGCATTTGCGGTTTTTTTGTTTTGTTTTGTTTTGTTTGTTTGCTTATTCTGCCTTCCCATCCTATTGGAAACTTCTCCATGATGAGAAACATGCTTCACTCTCTCTCTCTCTCTCTCTCTGTCTCCCATACGTGTCCTGCTGCTGACTGAGGTCACCCCGGAGCCAAGCCCACTGGGTCTGCAGGGCCCACTCTAACCAGAAAACTGCCAACTCCCTGTAGTTGCATGTCCTCTGCAGAAACAAAAACAAAAACAAAAATAAAAAACACCCCTGTCTCCCCAATCTCCCCTGTGATCAATCTTTAGACTTGAACTTTCCAATTACCATGACCCTTCTCCCTGAAACTGTTTTCCAGCAGTTCTCCCCGCAAGAGTGACGTGCTCCATGGTTTCTGCCTGCTCTCCTCACACACTGCCTCAGTTGTCTGCATCCAGGAACAGAAGCTGGTGAACACAATGAGGGGAAATACTTGGCAGGGCAGAGACAATAAGGAAACCCTGGCAATGATATGATAGGAGGTAGAGACGTGGCAGGCCACGTCTTTCCATGATGTGACCCTTGTAAACTAAAGGCCTTCTGTCTCCAGTTCACCTTTATAGTCTCAGCACTGAGAAAAATGATCAATAAATATTTGCTGAAGGGATGACACTTGAGCTCCCAAACCAATTTAGCCATTCATAAGCTCTCTGGATCTTTCACTTTTCCTCACGTGTGTGATGAGGGGCTACTACTCTACTTTGTTTACATTGCTATATAATATTCTATTGGGTAAACCTCTAATAAAATGTTGAGTGGGAAAGAAAAGTCAGTAGTGGATGATGATATGTCATATTAATTACCTTTCAAAGCTCTTACAAAAGTAAGCAATATACTGTTCAGGGATACAATAGCTGTGTCAGCTATTGCCACAATGATGTTGCATAACAAACTATTCCAAAACTTGATGGCTTACAACATTCGTGTATTCTTACTCAGGTTTCTATGGATTGGCTGAGGGTTGGGTCAGCTAGGCTGGGCTCGGTTGGGTTTGATTCTAATTTCAGATTGGGCAGAAACGTAAGAGAGGAAAATGGACACACATGAATCCCCTTCAGAAGCTCAGAATTCAAGCCTTGTCACTGCTTATAATGTTCTACTGGCTAAGGCAAATCTAACATCTTTGGGCAGAGAAATGCGTTCTATTTCCCTCTGCATGGGAGACACTGCAGAGGTAAAGGGTATTCAAAGAACTGAAAACAATAATGCAACATACTGCACAAACGTATTTGGCAAAACTATAAAAATAATAAAGGGAGCAACCAATGCAAAATGTGGAATAGTGACTATTTCTCCTGGTGGGGGAGCAATGGGAGGAGCATCTGTTGTCCTGGTCTGGGTCTAAGATTGAGTGGAGAGCTCACAGGCTTTGTTGCTATTATGCTTTGTGATTTACACACATTTTATGCTGTCCAGTCAAATGTTGTATAATTGTTATGGCTTGGATCTGGAATGTTTTCCAAAAGCTTATGTGTTGAAAGTATGGTTCCCAGTGCAGCAAGGCTCAGGGATGGGGCTTTTAGGCAATGACTGGGTCATCAGTGGATTAATCCTTATGATTTATTAATCTATTGATAGCCGAATGGGAGGTGGGACCTATTTGGAGGAAGTAGGTCACTGGGGGCATGCCCTGGAAGGGTTTGTCTTATCCCCAATTCTCCCTCTCCTGCTTCCTGGCTGCCATGAACAATATTTTCATCAAAGTGATGCAATGCTGACTGACACAATAGTACAAGTAGTAAATTTAAATAAATAAGTAAATGATATGATCCACTGATGTGAGAGGTTCTTTCCATAGCTAAGGTTGTATCTATAGATGCAAGGTAGTTAGGATTGAAGAAATCTCCTTTGGAGATGGAACACCTTAACATTTGGCAGTACTCATGGTTATCCCACACCCAGGCTTAAAAAGAGATAAACCTGTGCTGGTTCTGTCCAGGCCCAGCCCTGCACTGAACCCTTGGGAAGATGTGAAGATCCTGTCCCTGTTCTCAGGGCTCCAGGGGTCTCTAGAAAACAACTTAGGTTGCACTTTTAAGTAGAGAGCCCTGGTTTTAAGTTCAGGTTTATCTAGACTCAAATCCCAGTAGAAACACTGACCTTGAGTTAGTTAGCTTCTCTATTTCCTCGTCCATGAAGGCTACAACTCAACTTTGGAGGGTTGCTATGGATCCTTGAATCAGTGAATTTCTATTTGTTTTCTGATGTTGGGCAGAGAGGTCTTATGGCATAGTAAGTTGCAAAATGCCTGTGTTTGAATCTTACCTCTGCTACTTACCAGGATGAGTTCCTCAGGCAGTAAGTTAGCTTTTCCAATTTTCCTTTGCCTTCTGTAATGCGAAATACTAATGGTTATTCCTCAAAAGGCATGTTTTGTGGTTTAAATAAATAATGTATATTATGTACCTGATATATAGGGGAGGGTTCCATTAAAGTTAATGCCTTTCCCCCTCCGGCTTCCAGCTCCTACAGGGTTCTTTCTGCTATGGCCCAAAGATGGTAGGGGAAAAAGAGGTCAAGTTCATGACCAGGTGTTTCCAAGAGAAACCTCCTGATGTCAAAGGGTAGGAGTGTCTCAGGTGTGGGTACTGAGAGGGGGCTTGGCCTGGATAGGGATTATGTTTTCCATTACCCAAACATCTCTGATTTCAGCCTCCAATTTGGGGAAGCAAAATAATTTTGGCCCCCCACGCAGTATCTGTCTCTGGAACTGATTATCTGCTTTGTTAAGTTCAGAGGCATTCTGATAAGGGTAATTGAATTAGGCTTCTCGGGACTGCTACAAGCGGCTAGCTGCCACAGTAGGGGGTCTTGTGGGCCAGGCCCCTTGAAATGCAGGCTCTCCCTCCCTGCCTGAGCTTTGAGCGGCCCTCCTGGGGTCACGGTGCCTTGGGCTTGGCTTTGAAGATCTCTGCGTTGCTGGGGGAAGCCCCTCTACCCTCCAGAGGCCCTTCTAGCTTCCCTGGGGTGCTCTTTGAGTCTGTTCCCAGCCCCTTTGAAGGCCTCTGGAGATGAGGAGGGGGGAGCCTTTTCTTGAGGCAGAGGAATTTCTGGAGGTCAAGGAAACATCTTCCTGGGGACGAATGAGCAGGAGTTCAAGGTTCAAATGATGTTGACCTAAATGTTTCCCAATTCCAGAGGTCCCCCCCACCTCCCTCAGGGAACTTGCTTCCACCTTCCTTATAATTTAGACTGGACTCTGCCATCTGAAATGACAAAAAGTCTGGACATGTGAAGATGTTTTCATGAATCAAGTATTCAAAAATCTGTGGGCAATATAAGAGTTATTTGACCTGCATGATTTGTGTTTCTTGTTCTTGGACCATGGTGTCTAACCCTAACCCTCTCCTCCTTTTCTTGTGTATCTCTCATAGTGTCTGCTGCACTCCTCACAGGTGATGCTGCTCTCCCATGGGCCCAGCATAGAGGTGCAGAGTCACTCCACAGTGGGTCCTTGGAGGCTCAGATCAAGTCCTCTCGGTTCCATGGGTCAGCCAGTGCCACTCCATGTCCATCACCCAGCCACACTCCCCATCATCTGATAAGCCTGCTGAGCCCCATCATTATTATAAGCAAAGTGATGCCATTTTAGAGACCACTAGAACAGTTCTGGGTTTGAATCCCAGCTTGAATTCACCACCTGTGTGATCTTTGGCAAGTGAGTTAGCTGGGAAGAATGGCAAGAACTCAGAGGTTCCCAAGCTTCCTCAGCCCAGGTGTCCCCAGAACCTCTGTCATTCTTTTCCACACTATCTCTAGAACTTAAGAAACACTTCTGTGTTCCATCTATCATGAACTTATGATCAAATGACTTAATAAGAATTTATGTCCTGACAAAGTAATTACATATAAATTAAAAGAAAAAAATACATTTTAATTTTATTCTTAAGTGGCAACAGTTATTTATTCATGGGATGTAGGCACTGTATAACTTCTCAAATCTTAAAATCTGATTGAATACTGTTTCTCTCATCTCCTATTACATGTTAACTTTCATAGAGTCCTTGTTTATTTATTACAGCCACCTCCAAAGACCTAGCTCCACAAAGACATGACATCATCAGCAGGATTGTAGCATGACTTAATGCCGAAGGTGTGAACTACCTTGAGCGAGTAGTATGCACAGATGTCAAGTATCATTATGTTTCCCTCCAAAATGTAAAGAAACCCACAGTCTCCTGATGAGTTTGCTTTGGCACCCAAAAGTGAGAACTGTTACAATAATGTTTGAAAAATCCTTAACATATTGTAAGTGTTTAAAAAATGGCAGCTATTATTACTTCTCTTTGAACTTTTAAAGTCACTGTTGGTTGCCTTATGACAGGATTGCCATGCCACTAGAATTGGCTACAATCTGATTGAAGGCTATCTTATCTAAGTATCTCGCTGAGACTGGCACATAAGTGTTTGGTAAATATTTCTTGAATGGATGAACATGTGGATGGATGGATGCCTTTTGGACCATCCATCTTCTGGCTCATCCATACTTTCATGCATACTTGTATCCATCCATGCCTGCATCCATCCATCCATTCATTCAAGAAGCATGAGAAAGGTGACTCCTCTGTCACCTGGAGCTGCTTCCAGACCCCACTCCACCGTCATGAATGGTGTTGACTCTTCTTTCCTTTTGGTCTATCTTGTGTTCATCGAAAGAAATTTGGGCCCCAGTTCTAGGATTATCTTTCATATGTTTTCTCAAGTCTTTGTAAATACCTATAGGACATAAATAGGCCTAATTTACCCATGAATGCTCTCATTTTCTACATGGAGTGGTCCCCACAGAACTGACCATAAGTTAGTAGGCGTTTCCAAAATACTCAAGGTAAATGAATTCCTTGATTTTTGTCATAGTTCTATGTATGACCAGCATCAAGATTTTGATCAATTTGTCTCATGAGTCATTAATTACAAAATAGGCAGCCAGTGACCAGCCAATATAGTCTCATGGCTCTCTAAAGGAAGGAAGAGCTGGGACAACTTTGACAGTCAGTAGGCCTCACTAAGGAGAGGCCAGAGACTGGTATTGAATGATGGGTAGGCTTCAGAGAAGCCAAAGGAAGGAGGCAGACATTCAGGCCTGGGTTGGTGGGGGAACTTCATGAAAAGCTGCCTGGACATGCATAAAGGTCCAGTGAGGCAAAATACTTAACCAAATGGAGACAGAGAGAGATGGAGTCATGAGGAGTAACAGGGATGCTACAGTTTGGACGTTGAATGTTGCCCAAAGGCTCCTGTGTTAAAGGTTTAGACTCCAGAGCAGTGCTATTGAGAGGCAGTGGAACCTTAAAATACAGCAGCTATTATTAGGTGGGGTCTACAGGGACGTCCTTAGGTCATTGGGGGTGTGCCTTTGAAAAAACTGTGGGAGCTTGGCCGCTTCTTCTTCCTCTCTTTTGCTCATTGGCTTGTGATGTAAGCAGTTTTGCTTTACCACATGCTCCCACTATGATGTACTGTCTCACCACAGACTCAAAGCCATGGGGCCAATCGATCATGGACTGGAACCTCCAAAACTGTGAGCCAAAATAAACCTTTTCTCTTTATCAGCTAATTATATCAGATATTTCATCACAGTAATTGAAAGCTGACTAGCACAGTTGGATTAGAAACATCTATGATCAAGAAAACTGGGAAAACGCATTTTAAAATGTGAACATTCACAGTTATATGGAAGTTATAACATAAAGTTTGTTGCTTAAAGGGGGTTGCACCATATTGAATCATTTTTACCTAGGGAAAAGGGACAGGGGGTGGAGAGGAAATTAAAATGATCTGCCCTGTTGCAGGAGAGATCCAGATGAAAACATTTTGCTTGGTTGGTTCTGACTGGCCATAGGTCCAATGGTTTTCTATCCACCACACAAGTAAATAGCTCAAGAGCAGGCCGTCTGCCAGCATAAACCTTTGTGTGGAAAATACTGCCAGTGTGGCCATGGAAAATGCCCTCTTGCTGACCATAATTAGATAGAATGTGTGCAAATAAAAGTAAAAAGAAAATACTTTTGCAGCGGCATATATATATATACATACATATATATATATATATATATATTTTTTTTTTTTTTTCTTGTTCTTATTTTGACAGAGTGGAAGAGAAATTTGCAGACCATTTTCTCATTCTCCCAGTTGGGGCAGAATGAGCTCATGCCACATGGCTAGGCTGGGGTTGGATTTCAGTGAGAGACTCAAAACTGGTTACTCCATGGAGACCTACATTTGTGGGTCTTTCGATTTTGTGATGGCTTCAGGAGGCAGGGATTGTAGAGGAGGAGGTCACAGATGTCATTACTATCTTTAGCTCTGAATAACCAGAAATGTTTGGTCTTATTCAACCAAAGGAAGATGGGAGACAGTGGATGTTCAAAGCACAATCCCCACCTTTCTAGAGGGAAACTCTTCTGTGTCCTCAACTCTCCCCTGAAGGTTGCCTCAGAAAAGACCAGACTAAAACAAATGTCTCCTACAGAGCCCTCTCTAAGCTGCAAGATGGTAGATTTGTTCCTTCAAGTTTTACATCTGCCCTTCCAGAAAGTTACCCTTTCTCTTCTTTTCTTTGACATTTTTCAGAATACTTGAGTGACAATTCTTTAAGGAAAGAGTCAGTGTTTGCTAGGGTGGCAATGATATGTGCATGGATAACCTGGTCCCCATCAGGACTGGACTCCAAAGTGCAAAGAGGCAAAGGATAGATAGTTGTGTGGGTCAGCTCTCCAAGAAGACACACACTCAGGGTCCTTGCAGTTGCAGAAGGTTTATTGTACAGGTAGATGAGCACTGGGGCTGGGTCAGAAACTGGAAAACTCCAGGAAGCCCTGGAGACTGGTTCACTTCTCTACATCTGGTATGTCTGCCTATCTGGTCCCTTCTCCTCTCTGCTTAGTCATAGTTTCTTTACTTCACCGTACACGTGACCCATTCTGACCACCAGCACCCTCTTTATACAACTTTTGGTCTCCATCCCCAATACTAACTGACTGATTCTCTGTTTCTTAAGAGAAGTATAACTGGCCCAGAGGGTTTCAGTCATTTCTGGGGACCAGGGCCTGGGTCAGCTTGTGGGTTTGGTTGCCTTTGTGTTAGGCACCAACAGTCAGCTGAGGGATGGGCAATGTACAATTTAGCAACAGAGATTATGAACTGGGTGTGAACAAAGCAAGCAAGCTCACCATCTCTAATATAATAGTCATTCTGAACAGCACTGGTAGAGAGGGCTGTGACAGGAACCACACACATAGTGCTTATGCTTCACTAACATTTTTAACTGTAAAACTATTTTTTTTTTTTTTTTTTTTGCGGTACTGGGGATTGAACCCAGGGGCATTCTACCTCCGAGCTATATCCCGAGCCCTATTTTTTATTCTTTATTTATTTATTTTTTTTTTGCGGTACTGGGGATGGAACTCAGGGGCATTCTACCTCCGAGCTATACCCCCAGCCCTATTTTTTATTCTTTATTTTGAAACCGGGTCTCACTAAGTTGCAGAGTGCCTCACTAGGTAGCTGAGGCTGGCCGCGAACCCGGATCCTCCGGTCTCAGCCTCCCGAATGCTGGGATTACAAGCGTGCGCCAC
>PVLC010001137.1:0-49807 GCA_004027655.1 Graphiurus murinus | reverse complement strand
TCTTTATTTTGAAACCAGGTCTCACTAAGTTGCGGAGTGCCTCACTAGGTAGCTGAGGCGGGCTGCGAACCCGGATCCTCTAGTCTCAGCCTCCCAAATGCTGGGATTACAAGCGTGCACCACCACACCTGGCTGTAAAACTCTTTTTATGGAAAGAAAAGCCTTGATCATGAATGCCATGTGATTGTGACTTAGTCTAAGACATATAGGTACACAGCACACATGGTATCTAATACCAACCAATTAACCTATTAAAGAATCTAAATATCAGCCGGGCGTGGTGGCGCACGCTTGTAATCCCAGCATTCGGGAGGCTGAGACCGGAGGATCTGGGTTTGCGGCCAGCCTCAGCTACCTAGTGAGGCACTCTGCAACTTAGTGAGACTCGGTTTCAAAATAAAGAATAAAAAATAGGACTGGGGGTGTAGCTCGGAGGTAGAATGCCCCTGAGTTCAATCCGCAGTACCGCAAAAAAAAAAAAAAAAAAAAAAAAAAGAATCTAAATATCTACTTCAACTCTTAGTGTCATGTTGGAAAACACATTTTTCCATCAAAAACCAAAGCAAACTTATTTTAATTTTAAAAAGTTCTTTGTTCTAAACATATAATTTAATCTATACAAAAGAGATGGGAGAAATGATAATGTTTAGGTTATGCTATGGTTTGGATGTTGAATGTCCCTGAAAGGCCCATGTGTTAAAGTCTTGGTCCCCTGGGAGACACTATTGGGAGGTGCTGTGGATGTTCAGGAGGTGGTACCTTACAGCAAGTCCTTAGGTCATCGGGGGCATGACCTTGAAGGCAACCTTGGGACCCTGTCCCCTTCTCCTTTCTCCTTTACTCACTGGTTTGTGATGTAAGTGGTTTTGCTGTGCCACATGCTCCTGCCATGATGTGTTGTCTAAAACACTAAGCCAAAATAAACCTTTCCTCTTTATAATCAACTCATTGTCTTAGATATTTCATTATAGTAATGGAAAGCTGGCTTATATAGGCTACAGTCCCCATTTCTTTTAAAACTTTACTTTGTGGGAAGCTCCACTTGCCACATATCTGTTTCAAGCAGCAGGAAGGAGGACGAGGGAAAGAAGGAGCAAGGACACATGTCGGCTGTGTCTTCAAGAAGGCCCTTAAAATCTGCTTACATCTCATTGGTCAAATTATAGTTTCATGCCATACCTAGCTACAAGAGAGGCTAGGAAAAGTAGTCTTTACTTCAAATGGCCATATACTAGCTAAGATTTCTCTTGGTATGTATATTAGTAGGGGCTTTCCAGAGAAATGTAATCAATAGATGTGTATGTATCTAGAAAAAGATTTATTATATGGATGGACTCGCATGATTATGGAGGTTTGTAAGCCCAAAATTTGCAGGTTGGACTGGCAGACTAGAGAATTCCCTCTTTCTCAGAAAGGGCAGAATTTTCATTCTGTCCAGTCCATCAACTGACTGGCCTACACACATCATGGAAGATAATGTTTTACTCAAAGCCCACAGATTAAAATGTTAATCTCTTCTGAAAACACTCTTGCAGAAACACCCAAATAATGGTTGACTGAGTATTTGGACAATTCATGGCCAGGCAAAATTAGCCATCATATTATGGAAGATGTGGAGCCAGATATTAAGGACAGCAGCTGTCTTTATCACATCAGAGATCAGTAGCCTCTACTTTGAACGAAAATGTTAAATCCCCGAGGGCAATGGCTGTCACCATTGTTCCAGCAATTTTCATGATACTTTTCTCTACAATAGTAACCCCAGGGCCCACATATTCCCTCTTTGAACCAATGGCAAATTTTGTCTAAACCAGGACTCTACAGCTCCTCTGCCTGGCCTCTTCTTGTTTCATAAAACCTTCCTTGATGGGGGTGGAAGGAGGAGACATTGGCATCCTCAACAGAGCCTGGTGTGGAAGAAGGACACACTGAAGACTTAAGTGGCATGATTCCTGAAATGGGAATCAGAAAACTGGGACTTGGCCCTGATTTCATTCATGGCAATCATGAGATGCGGCAGTTAACACAGGGTGACTTTGAGTAAACCACTTCATCTCTATGGATTCCAGATTCCTTACCCATAAAGTAAGAAGAATCTTCCTTGCCCTCCTCTCAGGGATCATTTGAACATAAGAATTAGTATCTAAGGAGAACTTGGAAAACTGAAAGTACAATTCTAATTTTAAATAATTTGCATTCATAAAGTGGAGGAATTCTGCTCTTTCCCACCCTCTCCTCTCTCTCTATTCACTTGGCAAATGCTAAAAGCCAACTGTCTACTTTGGGCCCCCGCTGACTTGGCTTACCTGTACATCACAGAGTCTTCCTTACCTGGCCCACTCCCCCCTTACTGCCAGGAGAAACCCGGTTCCTCACTTCTCACCTCCCATAACCATCTCCAGTTTGCAAACATAGCTATGGGGCCAACAGTAGTTTATCCAATTTCATCTCCATTGTGAACCCTCCATGAAGCCCCGAGGAAGAAATTAGCTCTGATACCCCCCGCAGGATGAAATGTACACAGAGGCCCTCAAAATTGGTGTTAAAAGCACATAAACCTCTTGAGTTGTTGAGATTCTGGCCCAAGCAGGGTGTGTGGGTAATATCACTAAAAGCAGGTATGATGGATAAAAATGAATGATGGCCCCTTCCAAACATAAACGGAGCTGCTCATCCCTCAGGGTTGTTTATAAAGAGAGGGGGGTCCATTTGCTCAGGATCCCAGGGACAGGCCGACACTCCATTTAGATAACGGCTGCAGTTCGCGCCCAGCCACCACTCTCCAGCCTGCTGGGGCGATTAATCATGCGGTGTTTTGGTTTCTCCCGATACACATCTAGTCCTTCCCGTTGAGAGTGAGCCCAAGATGGCTTCAACGGTTTACAGAACAGCCTGGGCCATACATTAGAAGGCTGCAGGACGAGAGCCCTTGAGGGGCTGTGGGGCTGGACATTCTATTGGAGTGGGAAGCAGCTGCATGCTGGGAATTCTGGACATTCGCTGATTTGTTGACTCAGTGTTTAGGGGTGTGTGACCCTTGGCAGGACAGAGATGCCTTGGGTTGAAGAAACACCCAAACTGGAAGAACCAGAAGGCACTACTTTGCTGATAGACAAATTTTCACACACAGACCAAGGGCAATGTGTCTCCTTGGCTGGGCTCTTTGCCTCTATCAGCAGGAGTAAAGAGGGCTCCAGAGTGTGCTCTCCCAGGACACTCCCCCCACCATGTGCGTCCAAAGGCTGTTCGAAAGGGCCACCAACCCCTTCCTTCCTTTTTATGTTTACCATCCCAAGAAGCCCAGGGCTCCTACATCATCCTTTACCCCCTAACTCTCACCTCCAGACAGTTCCATGGAGCCCTAATCATACTTACCTCCCACTCGCCCCCTTCCCCAAACCCTCTGGGTCTCATGGTCTGTTGTAACTGGAGTCCCCGCCACCCTCAGCTTCCCCTGAATGCTCCCCTCGCCTGTTTGCTCTAACCTCTAACCCCATGCTGGCTTTCCTCCAGGACACAGCTTTCCATACAGGCCTCTTGGGGGGGGGTGCCTTTTCCCTCTTGCATCCCTCATGCCATCCTGGGAACCCTTGTCCCTCAAGACACTCCAGCTCTGACTTAGCACTGTTGAGACCCACAACTCATTGTCCTTATTATCTTTCCAATCTCCATCATCCCCCTCAGGCCCTTTTCACCTTTTCCAGCTTAGACTTTGTGTTTCTTGATTATAAATCCTCCTTTGCTTATACTTTCAACTCCCTGACCCCAGTCTCCCTCATTGTACCGCTTGGCAAAATCTTAATGCTTTTTAAAATTTAACTTCCTGCTGCTTCATGCCTGTAGCCACTGCAGCTGAGCATGGCCAGAGCACAGCCTACACATTTCACATTCATGTCCATGACAATTAACTCCTAGCCAACCCTTAGCTCTGCCTGGTAATTTGAGTCTGGCCATTGTACCCCTCACCCAGACACCACTCTGTTGTGTAACCCAGAGAAAACCCTGTTTCCTGTTTCTTAGGGAGAACATAAGCAATGAGAAGAGGACTTCCACATGCTCCCACGGCCAAATCCACTCATTTATCTGCATGTGCACCCCATATTCCACCTTCCCCCCATTACATGTACTGGCCCTGCTCCTGTATCAGATCCAGCCTCTTCTGCCTCTACAAGGACTTTACTGTAATACCTATCACTCCACTCTTCTACATCATCACTATTTTTTCCTTTTACTGGATCATTTATATTAACATATCAACAAGTTGTAATATTGCTTCTACTTAAAAATAAGTTTCTCTTGGCCCTCTGGTCCCTCCAGGTACTGCATGATTTCTCTGCTCTCCTCTATAGCAAAGTTTCTTTCAAGAATGGGCTGTCCCTGCTGCCTGTCCACCATTGCTTTCTGAGCTCACTCAGGGCAGGCCATTGTCCTTATCATTCTTATCAAGGTTACCAGTGGCCCCCATGTTGTTAAATCCAATGGACTATTATCCCCCTCTGACTTGACCTACAGCAAGTCACTCTGTCCTTCTTTACTTGGCCCCAGGACTCTGTTGTGTCTCCTTTGACTGAATTGGCTGTGCCCTCTCAGGCATCTTTGCTGGTTCTTTCTTATGTCCCCAAGCTCTAACAAGGACATAGCTCTGGACAGTCTATGGACCTCTTCTCATCCCTATCTCACTCTCTCCCTTGGTGACCTCATCTTCTCTCATGGCCGATGACTCTCACACTTCTATCTCCAGTCCCTGGATACGAGACGCACATATCCAGCTGCAAACTCAAACATAACAGGCCCAAAGAGCTCCTGATTCTACCATCCATCCCAACTTGCGTGTCCTCTTGAGGAGGTAGAAAGAAGTAGGCAGATAGGGCCAGAGGGCCATGGTGGAAAAACTTCATTTCCTGAGAGGCAACAGATCCTAACTAACTTCCTAAACTCCTAAAGAGACCAGATCTCCCAAATGCCAAGTGATAATGAGATAAAATGCCCCCTGAGAGTGGCCAGAGCTCCACAAAATTCCAGTTGTTCCTGCTCATAAGCAATCCCAGGAGATTCCTGGAAGATCCAGGAAACAGCATCTGGAACCCCAGCCGAAAGGAGACAAAAAAGGACACTATGCAAATCCCAGGAAACTTCCTCTGAGACCCCAACTAGAAAAGAAGACTAAACCCCTAGATAAGCCACTCTAGTTGGTTTTTCCCTCTCAGGAACTCCTCCCTTTTGGGAGCTTTCCTCTCTCTCACAGATCATGTTGGCTTTGACAGAAAGCAGTGTGTGATTGATAGCACTCGGCCCAGGGAACTCTCAGGTAGCGACCAGAAGCCATCCGCTGGACATCAAGGCTGACTGAGGCCCCCCAAGGAGACCTGCAACTCTCTTCTGGCAGATCCCATGAACTTTGGGATCAGTTTGCAATTGATGGCGCATGGCTTGGGCTACTCCCAAGTAGTGTCCAGAGGCAGTTGCTGGACTTCAGGGTCCCCATTGCCTACAAGGGTATTCTTCCTCTTTTTACCTCCCTGTTCTCTTTACAATAAACTCTCCACTCATCTTTCTGTTGTCTGTGAGTGTCATTCTTTGTATTTCATAGACAAGAACCCCAGAAAGGAAAACATCTGTTTCACTCTGTCCTTTCCTATCCCAGGAAATGGCAACTCCATCCTTTCAGTGCCTATGCCCAAAACCTAAGAATTATCTTTCACTCTTCCCCTTCATTTATTAATTACCAACAAAATCTATCAGTTGTGCCTTCAAAATGTATCCCGAATCCAGACATTCCTTAGCATCCCCACTACTACCAACAAAGCCCAAGTTTCCATAATTCCTCATCTGGTATATTACAGTAGAAATTGGGGCCCTTGGCTGAGACTGTGACCAGAACATCAACATGTAGCTGCTCCATAGTGACTTGTGCTGGGTTTAAAGGCAAGGAGAAAGAGAGAAGAAAGGAAAGAGAGGGAATTAGGGAACGAGGAAGGAAGACAGAGAGAGAGAGAGAGAGAGAGAGAGAGAGAGAGAGAGAGAGAGAGAGCAGCTATGTGGTTCTTTCTAACCTAGCCCTATTAGAATAGGTGCTGCATTAGGCACTGAGGACATAAAGAAATAGTCCTTGAGTTCAAGGAGTTTATGGAGCAGAAAGGGAGGCAGACCAGGAAACTCCACATTTTAGAACTCCACGTTTCCAACACTGCTACAGAATTAAGCAGAGGGCATGCTGGGAAGTGAAGTGAGCATGGTAAATCAGAAGAGGGGCTTCAAGTTGAGCTTGAAGGATAAATAGGAATCACAATTTGGAGAAGGAGAGATGTTCCACATTAAGGGAACTTGACATATGCTAAGCAGAGTTAAAAAAGTATGCTGTGCAGTCAGCAGTTGACAGACCATGGGGTGAATATGGGTGAAACGGATGGGATGGATTCAAGGAGACTGCTGCTACCAGCTTTGCTCAGCCCCCACCCTACTGCTCCCCACCCCTCCTTCGACAGTCTCTTTCCTGCACTTGCGCTTGCTGGTTAGACTCTGAGAGATAATGCAAGCTCTCTGAACCTGTTTTCTCATTCACAGACTGGGAATTTCTTTCAGACTAGAAAATCATCAAGATGTGTTCATTCTGGGGACTAAATCGGATACTGCTGACCCATGATATGGACTGGCAGATGAGGTAGCTTCTAGGCCATGTCACTCTCTGTGTCAGCTGGGGCAGACAGGGAGTGGAGAGAAAATAAAACATTTCTTTTTAAACTCTATGCCATTGAGACTAGAGTATATAAGAACCAGTCCCTGCCTTCAAGATGCTTACGCAAATACAGAGGGACAAGACTTATACACACAATTCAGAGTTGGAATCACGGGCATACATAATCAAGTGTTTCAAAGGTTAGAACAGAAGATAGAGTTGCTGGGTCAGGGAGGTCCTGTCCCGGCTGTCTTGATCTATGTAGCCCCCAACCTGTTTTACCAAGTCTGGAGTTGTGGAAGCATATGGTGTCTTTGCATAATTGCCTGCTTCTTTTTCAGCTGTTCATTCCAAGTTTGCAACTTTCTGGAAAGGAAGTGCCAGCCAGACCCTGAAGCCATGAGGCCAGATCCATCAAAAGGCCTGCCCCACATGCTTTGAGGATTAGCGTCGGGCTTATTTAACAATCTAATTAATGTTTTGATAATTTAACAATTTTGTATGCTTTTGGAGGGCTTTCGAGGGGAGCAACTTTGGCAGACAAAGCCAGGTTTTCTTTCATTCTTAGAGAGATGCCTTTTCTGATCCTATTAATGAGAAACACCCTTCCTTGTCTGTTGGGGCACGTGAGTGAAAGCAGATTTCCTGCTGTTTCAGGGGTGGGAGAGCCCCAGCAGCAGGGCCAGTGAGGGGTGGGGGGCAGTAGGGTGGGGGATGAGCAAAGTTGGCAGCAGCAGTCTCCTTAGCTAGTCACCCCAGTCAGACAGTGGGGTGTGTGCAAGGTGCTCTGAGTGCTGGGTGCGAGCTCTGACTTGCTAAGGCTCTTCCCCTCTCTGGGACCCAATTCTTTCTATTTCAAGTAGACATTATAATTCTTAGTTTTCTTGCCTCAGTGGCTGATAACCAACCCATTCATCCACAGCATAGGAGGGACTTCTGCATCACTAGGAAGGAGACAGAGAAGCTAAAATTACAGCTAATTTACAGATTTCATTGTAACCCAAGGACAGAGAAGACAATGAAGCTGCAAGAGCCCTGCTGCTTGATGAGATGTACCTTCTAGGGGAAAGGCACAGCTGCCTTCTGCATCCTGACCCAAGCCCTATGGAGTGGGGTTAGGATGCAGGCTCCTGGGTTCATAGATGGAGTTAGAATCCCTACTCTTTTGATGCTATGTTGTGTGCACCTGAGTGCCAGTTAGTTGACCTTCCTGAGCCTTTTCATCTACAAATGGGTTGTTATGGATTGAATTTGAAATCTCCCCCAAAAGGCTCATGGTTGAATGTATGTTCCTAATGCAACAATATTTAGAATCTCTGCTTCCAGCTGCCATTGAATCAGGCTCTGCTTTCCTTCACCATGCTGTGCCACTATGATGTCTGTCAATGGACTGAACCTCTGAAGACATGAGCCAAATAAGTTTCCTCCTCTGTGTTGTTCATGTCGGGTATTTTGGTCACAGCAGTAGAAAAGTGGACTATCACATGGTTACATTAACACCATCACCTCTACTCTTCATAAAGTTATCATGAGAATTAAATGAGATAATGAATAGGCCGTCTTCCCTTTGATACTCAAATAAATATACATTTTGTCCAATAATCCCTGTCCCCATAGAGTGACTAAAATCTCAGTTACCGTGTTACATGCTGAGTGCCAATGAGGACTAGAAACAGGAAAGGAGATTATGTGGTTAGAACCTCATACACAAGGTCACAGTCTCCATTCTTTCCTGCAGACCACCCACCCACCAACCTTAGCTGGCCCTTTCACAAAAGCAAGCCACTGATAGAAAGAAGGGGTGAGAGCATTAGGAGAAAATCTGAGATAAAACAGCTGCCACTGGTGAGGATGGAGGAAGACATGCTCCTTCTTGTTACAGTTGACTCAGTAGTCTCATTTGGAGGAGAATGAGAATTCTGGTGAGGTTATAGTGGGAGCCCATAGATAGGAAAGTTTCTATGTCAGCAAGAGGATGGTCCAAGGTCCAGGGCACAGACTACTTCTGAACTTCCACCTGGCTCTCATTCCTTGAGTGAACTAACCAATCTGAAGCACTTATTTTATGCTCAGCTCCAGGCAGAATGGAGGTGTATGAGATGCAGAGTCCTCAGCTTTGTTTGCCAAAACAAAGGACTTTGTTGTGATGATCTGCAGGCAGATGAGACATTCTGCCAGGGGAGAGTGATCTGTTACTGTGTCCCCTGTCTTGGAGTAGCTCTCAGTAGCTCTAAGTGGTACATGCCTGCTGATCGATTAGGAGAGGCGACCTCTCAGGAACCTGGGATGGAAGCTCTTGAACAGGGAATAGCTTGTGCGCCCAAGTCTGCATCTGTCTCATATTTCTCCCCACAATCGACAGTGTGAATAGGGTCTACCAGAGTGGACACCGCTGGAGGTGTGTTTCAGTGACTTCTTGGTTCTAGAAAAATGAGAACTAGAAATGGGGCAGTTGTACATTCTGGAGGGAGTGGAGGGAAATCCCTATTCCTATAAGGACTATGTGGCAAACTAGACCAGCTGCATAATTTGCAGGGCCCAGTGCAAAGTGAAAGCAGGGGTGGGAGGGCTTTTTGTCCAACAATTGCTAAGAATTTTTAAATGGTGACCGCAGAGCACTAAGCTAAGTATAGGCCATCTTAGCATGGAGCCCATCAAGCGCAGGGCCCTGTATAGGGGGGTCTCACACCCATGAACCCCACCCTGCAGGGCATCCAGGATCCCTGCCAAGCCTGGGGCAGGGGGCGCAGTCATTATCTGCCTCCCCACTCCCCAGCGGGCTTGGAGTCAGGGAGAAGAAGGAAGGGCCGCATCAGGCTCCAGCAGCAGGCTCCGAGCTCCCTGGCTGAGAGCAGGGAGGGGACTAGAGGAATGCTGGCAGGATTCGCGTGCTGCCCCTGCACAGAGGCCCTGGCAGCCCTGTGGATGGAAATGTTAAACACAGGGTCTGTGTTTATCTCACCTCTTCCTCAGGGAGCATGACTAAGGCCATCGCAACTCTCTCCTGGGCATGCTCAGGGGGAGTCACAGCCTCGGTGTGGCAGTGTTTACTTTTCTGTTGCCCCGGGGAGCTCCACATTCACAGTGCCCCCCCCCCCTTAATCATGGCCCTCCTGAGCAGCTTCATTTGCCTGTGGGGAGGGCTCGGACTTGAGCCAAGAGTGAGATGCAAGTCACCTCTGGGAGAAAGCCCAGGGACACTGAAGACCTTCAATATGTTTTCATGGCGCAGGATGGGAAGAGAAGAGGCTCTGATGCTGCTTGGTTCTCTTGGGCCTGCAATTCTCTGGCTCTTTGACATGAGAGCAGGGTCCCTTCAATGTCTCTCATCTCTGTCTCTCTGTACCAGAACCATAGGAAGGTGCTCGGTTTACAGACTAGAAGCCACGTGGCCCCTCCCCCATGCTGCGAGGTGGTTGAAGGGTGGTGAGGGGTAGAGGACCCAGGAGGAGAATCTGCTCCCCTGACAGCCATTCATCCTCAGCTCCCCAGGGAAGACTGAGCTGGAATTCAGGTGTTGACTTTTGACAAATACTTTAGGAAGAATGAACACTTACCGGCTTTGTGAGGTTCCTCATGGAGGCACCAAGGTTTTCCTACGGATTTAGCCTGTCATGAGCATGTAAGACCTAAGACAATTCTGCTTTTGGGAGTGATGTCCCAGAAAAGCCAGATAATACTGGGCGGTGAGCCACTTGCCTATAAGAGCTAGAAAATAGAAAGCCCTTTAGCTTCATGAAGATACTTGTATTCTCTCTACATTTGTAACAATGTTTCCTCTGGCATGACTTCTATGTATCAGACCTATCAACCTACATTATTAGAATTATTGCACAGTTTTATCTTAGTAACATAAACTGATATATCAAACTGATATAAAGGAGACCTAAAAGGAGACTAATTTGTTATAAATTGAAACGTTATTTGATTCCATGTAATATATGTGTGTTATTTATTACATTGTAAAGAATATATCATGTGTTATATGTCTGTTATATATATATTACATACATGTTATATCTTAGATATATATGCAGATACAATTTGTATATGTGTATACACATATATAACATATATAATTATATTCCATGATTTCAGTTACTTAGAGGTAATTAGGGTTTCATTTTTATGCTTTCATTGGTGCATTGTAATTATACATCATAGTGAGGTTCGAAGTGATCCAAGCATCCATGCACACAGCACTTTGTTTTCTTACTCCAGATCCCACCCTGCTCCCCACCCCTCCCAGTAAATATGAGTGAGATTGGCGGTGATAACCTTCATATATGGACAGAGCATCATTTGAACTGTTTCCTTCACCAGTCCTCCTTGTTCCCCTCCCCCCTCTCTTCTCCAATCCCCTTCTGTTCTATTGCTCTCTCTTCTCATTTCTTCAAAGTATCTTTTGTTTCTTATTTTATCTCTAGCTTCCACATGTGAGTGAAAACACACTTACATGTGGAAACCTTTCTAGACTGGTGATCTTACTTTTCATACTATTTTCTACTTCCATCTGTTTTCCTGCAAGTTTTCTTTCTTCCAGACTTCCAAATACCTTCTGCCCTGATGCGAACAGATACTTGATGTCACAGGCATCTACTGAAGAAGAGAGGTTTCGATTTTGAGCTGGTGGCTTCATCAGACCACTAGTCATTCTGTCCCTTTTTTAATGTGACACAATTACTTAATAGCATATGTCAACAAATTATCATTTGCTCTCCATCTTTGCACGTAACTTAGTATCACTCATTTTATTTTATTGTTATTATTATTATTAATATTATTGCGGTACTGGGGATTGAACTCAGGGGCATTCTACCTCTGAGCTATACCCCCAGCCCTATTTTTTATTCTTTGTTTTGAAACAGGGTCTCACTAAGTTGCGAATGCCTCACTAGTTAGCTGAGGCTGGCCTCGAACCTGGATCCTCCAGTCTCAGCCTCCCAAATGCTGGGATTATCATTCATTTTATTTGTAAGAAAAATTGTCTGCAAACTCCTTCATGTCTTTATGGATCAAGCGAATAATGGGACACATGTGTGCAACAGCCATTATTTCAAGGGTGACCATGATGATGACAGTTGTCTCCAGTTATTGTACCCAGTTTACAGAACTGAGAGGTACTTGGTACTCTACTGCTTTCTCTGGTGGCTTTACTTGCAAGTTTCCAGGCTTGGAGGGTTTGGGAGGGTTTTCTTCAAACTTGGCACTTGACATCTGTAATTCCCAACCTATCCCCTCACCCAAATTTTCTAGATACATATAACCTTCCTAAACTGAGTCAAGAAGATATAGAAAACTTAAATTGACCAGTAACAATCAAAGAAATAGAAACAGCAATAAAGAGTTTACCATCAAACAAAAGCCCAGGTCCAGATGGTTTTCTAAGTGAATTTTATAAAACATTTATAGAAGAGCTAACCCCAATACTCCTCAAACTATTCCAGGAAATAGAAAGAAATGGGACCCTCTCAAACACATTATATGAAGCCAACATCACACTAATACCAAAGCCAAATAAAGATAGCTCAAGAAAACTATAAGCCTATATCACTGATGAACTTAGCTGCAAAACTGCTAAACAAAATACTAGCAATGCACATTCAAAACCACATCAAGAAAATTATACACCATGACCAAGTCGGGTTCATCCCAGGGATGCAAGGCTGGTTCAACATACGAAAAACAATCCATGTAATACACCACATAAACAAAATCAAAGACAAAAGTTACATAATCATCTCAATTGATGTTGAAAAAGCATTTGACAAGATCCAACACCCATTCATGCTAAAAGCACTGCAGAGAATCGGAATAGAAGGAACATACCTCAAAATCATAGAGGCAATATGCAATAGGCCTACAGCCAATATCATATTAAATGGAGAAAAACTACAAGAGTTCCCACTAAAAACAGGAACAAGACAAGGATGTCCATTGTTACCTCTTCTGTTCAACATAGTACTTGAGACTCTAGCCAGAGCAATAAGGCAAGAGAAGGAAATCAGAGGGGTAAAAATAGGGAAAGAAGAACTAAAACTATCCATTTTTGCAGATGACATGATACTATACTTAGAAGACCCAACAAACGCAACCAAAACTCTTATAGAAATGATCAACAAATTCAGCAAAGTGTCTGGATACAAAATCAATCTTAAAAAATCAGAAGCTTTCCTGTATGCCAACCATAAAATCACTGAAAAAGAAATCCAGAAAACAATTCCACTTACAATAGCACCCCCCCAAAATAAAATACTTAAGGATAAACCTAACCAAAGAGATAAAAGACCTCTATACAAAAAGTTGAAAAAAGAAATCTATGAAGACCTTAGAAGATGGAAAAATCTTCCATGCTCTTGGATAGGCAGAATAAATATCATCAAAATGGCCATCTTCCCAAAAGTGATCTACAGATTCAATGCAATACCCATGAAATTACCAAGGTCACTCCTCACAGACATAGAAAAATCAGTTCTTAAATTCATGTGGAACAACAAAAAGCCCAGGATAGCCAAAGTAGTTCTTAGTAACAAGAACCATGCAGGAGGTATTACAATACCTGACTTCAAACTCTACTACAAGGCCACAGTAATAAAAACAGCATGGTATTGGCACAAAAACAGACATACAGACCAATGGAGCAGAATAAAAGATTCAGAAACAGATCCACAGACTTACAGTCAACTGATTTTTGACAAAGGAGCCAAAAACATACACTGGAAAAAAGATAGCCTCTTTAACAAATGGTGTTGGCAAAACTGGTTAACCATATGCAGGAAAATGGAAATAAACCCCACTTTCTCAACCTGCACAAGAGTCAACTCAAGGTGGATCAAAGACCTGGAAGTCAGGCCAGAGACCTTGCAGCTACTTGAAGAGGGCATAGGTCCAACACTTCAACATATAGACACAGGTAAAACGTTTCTCAACAAGACCTCAAAGGCACAAGCAACTCAAAGGAAGATCAATACATGGGATTGAATTAAACTGAAGAGCTTCTGTGCAGCAAAGGAAACTATCAAGAACCTCAACAAAGAGCCCACAGAGTGGGAGAAAATTTTTGTCAGCTACTCTTCTGATAAAGGACTAATATCTAGAATATACAGAGAACTCAAGAAACTCACAGCTAAGAAAACAAATAACCCAATCAAAAAATGGGCAAAGGATCTAAATAGATACTTCATAAAAGAAGAAATACAAATGGCCAATAAATGTATGAGGAAATGTTCCACATCATTAGTAATCAGAGAGATGCAAATCAAAACTACCTTGAGATTTCACCTAACTCCAGTCAGAATGGCAATCATCAAGAACACAAACAACAACAAATGCTGGTGAGGGTGTGGAGAAGTGGGAACCCTAATACACTGTTGGTGGGATTGCAAATTAGTGCATCCACTTTGGAAAACAATATGGAGGATCCTCAGATGAATGGGAATGAACCTACCATATGATCCAGCAATACCACTTCTGGGTATCTACCCAAAAGAACGGAAACCAAACTATCAGACCAATGCATGTGTATCTATGTTTATAGCTGCACAATTCACAATAGCCAAACTATGGAAGCAGCCAAGATGTCCATCGATAGATGAATGGATTACAAAACTATGGGATATGTACACAATGGAATTTTACTCAGCCATAAAGAAGAACAAAATCATGTTATTTGCAGGGAAATGGATGGAACTGGAAAACATTATGTTAAATGAGATTAGTCAGTCACAAAAAGTAAAAAATCATAAGCTCTCCCTAATATGTGGAAGCTAGAGAGAAAATGGGACATAAGAGGGTCTCCATATGAAGAAGGAGACTTACGGAAGGTGATGGGGAGAGGAAGGACACCCTAATGAGCATGAACGCATCAAAGTCAATCACTAAACTGACCTTGAGAAGGAAGGAGGAGAGGGGAGTGGGGTGGGAATTGGGGAAGGGTTAAATGAGAAATGTGTGCATGTATGCCTTTACCTATACCAACTTGTACCTAACAAAGATGTATGATTACAATGCACCAATTAAAAATAAATTAAAAAAAAAGAAAACAATGCTCAGACTGTCTTGCAGATATCCCACATCTAGGTGCCAAGAACCCCAACCTACTCAGAATGAAACAAAAAGCTGACATTTCTCGGAGGTTAGGGAGAGACAGCAGGACCCAAAGACTAGGAGACAACAGACTAAAGTGGAGAGAAGCCACAGACTGTAATAATTTGGTTTCCTGATGATAGAGCTATGATCAGAGGATCTGCAGATCCACTATGAATTCCCAGCGTTCCATTGAGGAGGTCAGGGGCAGGCTGAATACCGGGAGAGCCGCTCCTAGATCCCCGCCCCACTTCAGACTCTGGTTGGAAGTTCTGCTTGAAAAAGAAGGGTCTTCATTTGTTTTAACTGTACGGAGTGGCAAAGGTTGAATCTCCAATTGTTTCAGTCAGTGTCTTGTTCTGAACCAATGGTCCTTCCAGGCTTGGACTTTTGCAAGGAGCTCTCTCCATCCCTGCTGACATTCTTTTCTTTCCCAACTTCCCTCTTCCAAATCCAGTCTCAGGTCTTTTATTCAACTTGTCCCTTGTTCCAGGTAATATATAGATCTGGCTTCTGTAGTAAAGACCAGAATAAGAATGGCTTATACGAAGTTGGCACCTGCCTCTTTGCCAGCCTGAGCAGGAACAGCCTGTGGCTACCAGACAGCTCTGCTGGGCCGGGGCCCTGACTCCTGTCTTGTTGCTCTGCAGTCCTCAACACACAGTTTTTGTTTCATGAGTTGGGAATCACTCAGCCCTACTGCCACCACAGTCTAGCAGAGGGAAGGAAGGTCAAGGGAAAGGGGAGATCATGTTCTGCCCTTCTAGGAACAGGACCCAGAAACTGGCAAAGCAGAAGCCCAGTAAAAATTCAGGGTTTCTTGTCTAGAACAAGAAAATAGATGCATAACAGTAGTTAGGCCATTGCCTGCATCAAGTTCCTGAGTCACCAGCCTCTATTGTCCTTTCGACTATGCCCCCTTTCAGCAAAAGGGAGAGATTCTGCCCCTTAGCTCCTTGCTCCTTGAAAAACTTGGGTCAGATACTCACTGAGGCTTTCTTCTGTACTATCACACACACACACACACACACACACACACACACACACACACACACACACTTGAAAGGGACACACAACCCAAAGGTAGACTGTGCTCGGCTCTTATAAGAGTGAAATTGAGCTCCAATTCCAGGTCAACCTCCCTACTAGAAAGAAAGATTTGGCTACTTTTCTTCCAAAAAAAAAAAAAAAAAAAAAGTAAATATATCTAACCAAGAAAACTCTTTTTTATTTAAAAAAAATTTGTGTGAGGAGGGGGTTGAAACTAGGGACATTTTACCTCTAAGCTACAATCCCAGGCCCATTTTATTTTTTATTTGGAGGCAAGGTCTTATTAACTTGCTAAAGGGCTCTCTAAATTGCTGAGGCTGGCCTCGAATGTGCAATCCTACTATTCCAGGCTCTCAAACACTGAGATTACAGGTGTATGCCACCACACTCAGCCCAAAACAACATTTTTTTGTTGTTGTTCGGTACTGGGGATTGAACTCAGGGGCATTCTACCTCCGAGCTATACCCCCAGCCCTATTTTTTATTCTTTATTTTGAAACCAGGTCTCACTAAGTTTCGGAGCGCCTCACTAGGTAGCTGAGGCTGGCCGAGAACCCGGATCCTCCGGTTTCAGCCTCCCGAATGCTGGGATTACAAGCGTGCACCACCACGCCCGGCTCCAAGACAACTTTTTAAAAAGTTAAAGGCAACATGGCTTATGCTCACAGGGTGGGAAGACTATTTTCCATGCCTTGGCTCTGCACGGTTCATTGAAAACAATGAACTTGTTACTCCTGCCAAGGAGCACTGGACTCCTTCTGATTCTGCTGAGCCGACTGGTGTTACTCTGCTTTTGCCAACCAGGCAGGACAGCACCAACTCCCCTTTCCATTTTTCTTAATTCTAAGAAATGAAGGGATGATGATAATGATAACTAAACTTTATTGAGATTTTTCCTAACACCAAGTTCTCCTCTGAGTGCTTCACCTCATTCTCTTTGTTGAATTTTCATAATGACCTTTTGAGGTTGGCAATTCTTTTCAACTTACAGATGAGAAAACAGAAACTTAGAAAAAGATTAACTTGGTCAAGATAACACAGAATCAAGTTCCCTAGTTTTTATCTGAAAGAACACTGGTGTTTTTCTTTCATTTTATAATTAACAGTTATTGGGGATTTTTCTAATTATCAATTTTTGCTGCAGAAAAGTATGAAAGAATAGAAATCATTCATCATACCCTTTCACAAAGACAGCCACTGTAAGCATATTGCCATGTTTCCCTACAGTCTTTGCCTTTGTTGCATGTCTCTATACGTATCCCTGGCTTAGCTTCCATATAAGATCCGAGCTCTCCATGGGAACTGACTCCCAGCCCACAGGCATACCATGCTCCCCTCACTTTTAATGCAGCTTCATCAAAACAACCAGCCTTCTTGTGCTCTTCAAAAGTCACCCAGGTTGGAAGTAACGCTGCAGACATGGCCCTTGTCGCGTAATATTCACACAGGGACGTGCTTGGAGACGTTTTCCAGGCAATGACAGTACCACTTGGATGTTTTAAAGATGTCATCTGCACTCTGAAGTCGTAACTCTAATCCTCCCTGGCGGCTGCAGTTTGGACCCCAGGGTTTTAAGGGAGATGGAACATGTGCCTTTGGTCTCCTTCTGAAGGCCCCAGCTATCAACAAGAAATTCCCTTAGAGGCGATCCCAGGCTTTTTAAGGCAGGAGCCAAGAAATTGAATCACATGATGACATTCAGTAATTTTTAAAAAATGAAACACACACAGAAGGATAAAGTGCTTGGGCCTGTGCTTCACCAGGCTGCAGCTGGTCTCGGCTCTGCAAAGTCAGATCTATAGACCTGGGGCAGGGAAGATACATTTTTAGGTTGAAGATGCCTGCTTTCCCTGAGGCTGGTCTGATGGGGAAATGTTTACTCCAACTGTTCAGGCAGGTAAACTGAGCATCCTGACCATTCTCAATGGGGCACCTTTTGTTAGACTTTCCGGAGTAAGAAATATTCTCAGGACGCCAAAGAAAACAAGATGAAGCATTTTCAAAGTCTATTTTTTTCTCTAAAAGAATCTCTCATCCATTATTTATTACTCTTTTTTCTCTCCTCTGAGCTCTTTTTAGCATTTATCGATTCTCTGCAAAAGATGCCTTGCCATGTTAGTCACCTTTGGAGTGTGTTGGTGGCTTGTCCTCAGTACTCAGCTGTGCATGCATGGTGGCCTTTCTTATCCTCCCTAGCATCATCCTCATAACCTCATGGTGGCTGCTCAACAGATATTTTATTTGTCCCTGCACTAAATGAGAGGAGGCATTGCAGAATCCAGATATTTCCGAGGGCTCTCTAGCCTAGCTTCTGGGCACCTTCCTATTCCCGGTGGAATTCATCCAGTCCACGAAGTTCACTGGGAGGCAGCAGTGCCCCTCAGCAAAGAGAAAGCCACAACCCAGGGAAGTAAAGCCATTTCCCAAGTAGCAAAAACCAGAGCTGGAAGTGCAAATTTTCCTTCCTTCCTTCCTTCCTTCCTTCCTTCCTTCCTTCCTTCCTTCCTTCCTTCCTTCCTTCTTTCCTTCCTTCTTTCCTCCCTCCCTTCCTTCTTTCCTTCCTTTCTTCCCTGGAGATTGAACTCAGGGGTATTCTAACCCTGAGCTACACCCCAGCCCTATTTTATTTTGAAACGGGGTCCTGCTAGGATGCATAGAGTCTCATTAAGTAAGCTGCCCTCCCTCTGCCATATCTAAGTGGGCTGTGGGAACATCTCAGTTCCGTGGGCAGGGGGCAGCTGGAGCACTCTGCAGGCCTCACCCATTGATCTTGCAGGTCTCCATGGCCTCGCCCTTTGATTCAACATCCAGGGCCCAGATGGGCTCTGTGGTGCTCTGCTCAGTAGCCTTGGGCTCCTCGTTTTTCTATTGAGATTCTTTCATTTCTTTCCCCTGCCCCCTCACTTTTCTACCAAAGACAGAAACGACCCCAGGAATAAAATGCAAGAGCTCAACCAACAGAAAGCAAAGGTTAGAAATTGAATGCCGGCCCTCCTGAAGCCAGGAAATTCCAGAGACGTGGTTCTCATGGCAAGGGGACTTCAAGTTACATATTTTGCAGTCTGGCTAACTGGTTGTACTTTTCAGTGTGAGGCTTAAGATGGGGTCTGCCTGTGCCACGAAGGTGCCTCTGGGCTCTGAGACCCATATTGGATTGCACACAGGCTGTACAGTGGATTAGCTGTGAGATTTGCAAATGTATAGTTTACAATGTGGTAAGAGCCTCAGCCTGAGCAGGCGAACTCCGAACTCCCTGGGCGGTGCTGCAGCCTCACTGGCTGGCAGGCTGGAGCTGGGAGAGATCTGTGTTCAGCCCCTCAGGCCACGTTAGCACAGCTGGGCCTGTGGAGCTCTCCTGCTATAAGATTCAGTCAAATGTGCATCCGCATCCAATACAATTTTCAGGAGTCCTCCCTCCTTCCCATGCAACTGGGGGTACTTTCCTGGGTAAAGCCTTGAATGCCTCCTGAGTCCAGATAGATGGATGCCCAAGGCTTTAGAATCAGACACTAGACTTCAGTAGGAGTGGTTTCTCAATCAGTTGTGTGCTAAGTATGGGGTTCCTGTCTTTGGGTTTCCTTGTCTTTGGGTTTCTCAATGTATGGGCAAAGCACCTGCTTGTTCCAAAAGTCTTAGGCTGAGCACCAACTGCCACTGCTCCTCTCACTCCAAGCCAGGACCTAGAGAGTTCTCCAGGTCACAGCAAAGCACAAATCTTCTCCTCGGCTTGCAGAATGGCAATGAGGAACCCCCAGCTTTTCTCCAAAAGTCGCCCTGAATTGGAAGCCTGAGGGCCCTGTGATTTCCCTTTCCCTGGCCCAGAGACCACTTCTCATGGATCTCCAGTGCTCTGGGTTCCAGCAATGGAAGAGCACAGCTGAAAGCCTCAGAGAACTTACCTAATTGCCTCTCTCTCTCTCTCTCTCTCTCTCTCTCTCTCTCTCTCTCTCTCTCTCTCTCTTCCTCCCTCCCTCTCGAGTTTTATTGGGGACTGAATGCAGAAGCATTCTACCTCTGAGCTATACTCCCCAGCCCTATTTTTTTATTTTTATTTTATTTTATTTTTTTGTGATACTGAGGATTGAACTCAGCAGCATTCTACCTCTGAGCTACACACCCAACCCTATTTATTTTGTATTTTAAAAGAGGGTTTCACCAAGTTGCAGAGGGCCTCACTAAGTTGCTGATGCTGGCTGCAAACCTGGGATTCTCCCATATAAGCCTCCCAAGCACTGAGATTAAAAGCATATGCCACCATGCCTGGCTTCAATTTTTTTATTTTTATTTTGAAACAGGGCTCACTAAGTTGCAGAGGGCCTCACTAAGTTGCTGAGGCTGGCCACAAATCTGTGACCCTCCTGCTTCAGCCTCCCAAATATTAGGATTACAGGCATGTGCCACCATGCCCAGCTTCCTAATTGGCTTTTTTTGGTTTGGAATATTTCTTGCTTTTCATCTGTTCCCTCTTCCCCTCTTGAGACCTCTTCCCTATCTCCCTGTGACCTGGTGCCTTGCAAATGCCTAGTATCCCTTCCTGCAAGACTGCCAGAGACCATATTCCCACTATGGAGGTCTCTCCCTCCTCTCCTCTATCCCTTCCACCCAGGCCAAAGTGCCTCCCAGTTAATTGTCACTCACACAAAGATCTGATAAAACCAATTAATGACTGAGGCTATTGTGTCCTATAGCAGGAAATGTATTTTAAATGTATTTTACAAACATTCACTCTTTTTTTTTTTTTTGCGGTACTGGGGATTCAACCCAGGGGCATTCTATCTCTGAGCTACACTCCCAGCCCTATTTTTTTATTCTTTATTTTGAAATAGGGTCTCACTAAGTTGTGGAGGGCCTCACTAAGTAACTGAGGCTGGCCTCAAACCCGGATCCTCCAGTCTTAGCCTCTCAAGTACTGGGATTACAAATGTGCACCACCACACCCGGCTCAAACATTCACTCTTAATCCACATCAGCCTATAATATGTCATTCTTGTTTCGCTGGTGACGAAGGAAATAAATGCCTGTCTCTCAGGGTGGTTAGGTGGCCTGCTGTAGGTCATGCATTGAAGCAGGGTTAGGACTCGAATCCAAGTCTTCTGATTCCAAACACCTGGTGCCCTTTGCTTTGCGAGCAGCTGCTTTCTCACCACCATCCTGTTGAGGGCTAATGGATGCTCAGGACTTAAGCCAGTATTTATCCCATGGGGTTTGTATTTTAGGACTCAGTGCTTGTACCAGAACAGCAAGACAGTCTCAGAAAAAGGCAGATGGGAGAGCTGAAAGGCCTTCTCAACTGCCTTGCAAGCTGACCTCAGAGCAGATGACTCCCCCTTGATGGGCTCATGAGACAAATAAGATGTGCTCCTGCAAAGAACGTCCGGTGGCTTTTTTCTACCAAGTTCTAGAGGATGAAGCCAGGGAGAGCAGCATTTCTCCATGTGCCATTCGGAGTGGTAAGCTGACACCATGGAGCCCATAGGCTCTTCTTTGCTTCTTTCCCTCTTTCTTTATGGGGGTTAATTCTTCACCATGAGGCAGACAGATCGCTGTCAAAGACTCTGTAGTTACTGAGCTGGAGGCTCTAACATTGATGGTGTGATACCCCTCACACATTCTTCTGGAAAGCCCTGATTCCCCCTTCTCTTATTCTTTGTTGCATGAATGGATGGATGCATGCTGTTTTACCCTTGTGCTCAGGGAGCCACTGAGGCAACTTATTCCTGAGGATGGGGCCTTAGGAACCTAAGAAGTTATTTTTTGTTGGAGCAATCCTCAGTTTTAAAAAAATGGATTACTAATATGAACCATAAGACCTATAGGTCTTGGTTGGAGAAGATAACGTATAGAAGTCCTTTAGTTTACAAACAAATCTTGCATGCAGCCAAAAATTGACACGGGCTGCCTTCTACATAATTGGACTAGATGGTTGCCCTTTTGGTGTAACTGGAGAAGAGCTTTACCCTGAATATCACTCACATCAGTCTGTCTTAGTGCTTGGGATTCCACCATTACACATGAATTACTTTGTAGTCTTGGGAGCCTTTAGGACAAGCATTGTCAACAACTCAATGTGTGATTGGCATAATACTAAATATTCAGATACATTCGCCTCTGTGATTAGGTTTTCGTAACGATAGCATCATTATACTTACTAATCAAATTAAAGAAAATCTACCCAAGATGAGATTCACATGCTTCTTATTTTCTGAAACTAAAGGCATTTTGGTAACTTGAATTTCCCCTTTCCCCCCAGTATTGTTATTTTAATCCCTTCAGCAACTTGCATGCACAATCGTGCAGCAGTGAGGAAGTTAAATACATAGTCTTCAAAGATGGTGACCATCAACTCCTCTTCTGCACATGCTCCTCCTCCCGGCCAGTGCTCTAGTTCATCTGGACTGGCTTTGTGACTTGCTTTGATCAATAGAATGCTATGGAAATGATATTCTGGAATTCTCAAACTCAGAGCTTCTGAGGGCAGAATCCATCACTTATAAACCTCAGTGTCTGGTAGATGACACTCCCCACCCCCAACCTCTGGCACAGAGCAGATAGAGACCCAACACCCTTTTATTAAGGTGTGCTTGGATTTATTTTTTTTTTAACCTGGTAACACAAACTTTAATCAGATATGACTCATGTCTAGTTACCATCCCAAGCACAAACTAATACACAGAAGCCAACAAATCTGAGCTAGAATTGGGCTTAAAAAAAAAAAAAAGTTTAAGACAATCTAAACTACCAACAACAATGTAAGACAAACTCTAGAGATACCCTACATTAGTGACTGCCATTTTTTTAGTCTTAACAAAAATGTCAATATCCTGAGTTTTATCAGCATTTTCTTTCTAAAATAATTTATAGAACATTAAAGCATACAAATGAATAAACAGAAGTAGTGGTACATGAAGTCTGGAAGAATAGCCCACTAAATAAAAAAGAAATGTCACAAAAACAATATAAAAAGATGTATTTAAATGAAATAAATTAAAGGTTAAAAACCTTACCTTTTCAAGTTTTCTTAGACTTATTTTAGGAGACAGCATGGAGTTGATACATTTTTCCAATAATCATTTGGTTAAGACCAAATACCAAAATGTTCCTTTATAAGAATTTCTGCCTTTAAAAATCATGGCCTCTTGGCAGTTATTTTGAACACAGAAAAATAAACAGCTGAATTAATATTCCAAATCCTAATCAGTAGCTTATGTCATCAAACTATTAAGATGTTTTATTTACTAACTTTGTTGTCAACGTACTATCCAAAAAATGAATAAACTATCAAAAAAAAAAAAAAACAGTCTTACTTTACTAGCATCTGAGAAACTAAAATTTTGGTATACAAGTGAGATTTTTAAGATACAAAATAATGCCAATCCAATAATCCAAAGGTATCCCAAAAGCATAATTCTAATATGCTTTACTCTTTTTTTTAAAAAAAAAACTTTCTTAAATGTTATATAAGTTTTAAAAAAAAACTTTCTTAAATGTTATATACAGTTTTAAGCCAAATTAGCTACCTACTGTCTTTAAGATCTTATGAAGTTTCCTTATTTAACCTGATATCTCTATACACAAACTTGTTGGGCAAAATAGTGCTAATTATGCTGAAACAAGGCTTATGTTATAAAAACCACTCTAAATTATAAAGTGATTGATTTCTATACCCCTGGGATTTATAATACATCATTTAGAATAAAATCACAAATAAGTTAATATAGATGGAATTCAACTTTTCTTAATTAAATTAATCATATCCACTAAAACCAAGAAACTTCTGCATGATCTTCCAGTTTCTCATTCCTTTTATCAACCTAAAAAGGCATTTCCAGGGAAGTCAGAATTTATATTAAGAATATGAAGGACAAGCATATATTTTTTTTATCATATATCTTAATTTTGGGTTTTTGATCTCCACAAAAATCTGTATCATTCAAAACCAGATATTTAAAACATGGCTAATCTACTCTTCAGTGCTGATCCTATGATGGAGCAAAATAAGCATTCATCCATCGATGTAAGTGGTACAGGTGGTCACATTTTTAATGTTCAAGCCACACATTGTGAAGTCTGGAAAGGGCGAGGTCTACTGTCCTGCACTGTCAGTATTTGTTGTATTTTCAGTGCTAATGGGTTGCACGTTGTCTGCAAGGTTGTGTGCATACTCAAGAAACAAATCTTTCAGTACACTTAATTCCTTTGTCAGCAATTTAATTTTTGCTTCCAACCGTTCATTTTCTTCTTTGAGCTGATTCACTCTTTGCAGTGTATCCTGTGCTTTCTGTTTGCTTTTTAATCCGCTCTTTTTCACGGTCATGTTACGCCTCTCTGTGTTGACTGTACTCATCACTTTTTCGATCCATAGGTGAACTGTTTTTGCTTTGCTTACTTGGAGGCACAGTTTGCCTCCTCCCCCAGGGCCAGCAGGCACCAGCTGAGAAACCTGCTGTAAGCCGCTGGCATGTGCCTGAGTATGAATAACACTTATTCCGTTCACTCCTGGAGTACTATTTTGCTGGGATATCTTGCTCATTTGGGCACTCTCTCTTCCCAACACAGAACAGGTAGAAATGAAAGCAAGGTGATCAATGGTTTCCACGTTAGACTCCCAAAAACTCTTCACATGTACCTGTGCCTTCAGCTCATCCGCCCGCCCCCAGGCGGTCTCCACTCCGAGTGCCCCGCAACCTGACCCAGGCAGCCCCTTAGTTATTTATTTTTATTTTTAAATTTTTGCAGTACTGAGGATTGAACCCAGGGACATTCTACCTCTGAGCTATACCCCCAGTCCATTTTTAATTTTTTATTTTGAAACAGGGTCTCACTAAGTTGCAGAGGGGCCTCACAAAGTAGCTGAGGCTGGCTGCAAACCTGAGATCCTCTTATCTCAGCCTCCCAAGTACTGGGATTACAAGCATGTGCCACCATGCCCAACTGTATTTGGATTTAAACATACAAGAAATCTCATAGACAGCTGTCAGGTAGGAAAAAATGTTTAGGTAACAGATAAGAGAGTTGCCAGGATGGGGATAGATGCCCACCAATAGTAAAAGTGCATATTCATTGTGGGGGTAATTGTGCTTGAATATTTTCACTGTGTATTCCACTTCCACTGGAACCCACAGATTCCTGCTGCCAGGCCTTTTTTCATGGTTTCCCCTCTCTAAACTGTACTTTCTCTTTTCCTCTTTCAATTTACCATCCTTTGAGAGCCCACTTTGCCCTTGAACTCCACTGTAAGGCTTCCTAGTTCCAGCTCATACTTGCCTCACCGTCCCCTGAAGGCCCATAGTACTGGTTTTCTGTTACATACATTTTGCCACTTAGAATCTAAGCATCACAGGTGGTTAGAGGTGACTGGACTTCAGGGGTAGAGTCTGGGGAAGGAAACTGAAACTCAGGGGAAGTGACTTGCCCAAGGTCTGGACATTAGTGGAGCCGTGGAACATCGATACTGCAACTCTATAATTTTGGTAACTCAAAATCATCAAACACTTGAGTTAAAATGGAACCAGACTAGGATCCATTGAGAACTAGCAATTGCAAAATAGGCTTACACCTGCCATGAGGAGAAGACATCTAGAGTAGGCAGCTCAAAGTTGACTGTGTGTGTGTGTGTGTGTGTGTGTGTGTGTGTGTGTGTGTGTGTGTGTTACTAGGGAATAAATCCAGGGGCATTCTATCTCCAAGCTACACCCCTGGCCATTTATAATTTTTTTATTTTGAAACAGGGTCTGTTAGGTTGCTGAGAGTCTCACTAAGTTGCTGAGGCTGTCTACAAATGTGTGACCCTTCAGTCGCAGCCTCCCAAGTGCTGAGATTACAAGCATGCACCACTATGCCCAGCTCGAAGTTGATTTCTCTCAGACTGCACTATTAATAAAACAAAATACTCAGAAGAAGCATCGTTTGAGGGAAAAGATTAAGATCACATAATGGGAGCTGGGTTTGGTGGCCCACGCTTATAATCCCAGTACTTGGAAGGGTGAGACAGGAGGATCATAGATTCACGGTCAGCCTCAGCAACTTAGTGAGGCCCTCCTCACAAAACAAAACAAACAAACAAAAAAAGGCTAGGGGTGTAGTTCAGAGTAGAATGCCTCTGGGCTCTGGGTCCAATCTCTAGTACTGAAAAAGAAAAAAATAATAAAAATAAATAAAAAATAAAGATCACATAATGATGTATCTGGCCAGAGCTTATAATTGAACAGTTCTGCTGCAAAGAACAGAGTCTTCATATGTCAAATTGCCTAGCTGGCCAGACACACCACCTTTGGGTAGCACCACCATAAAAAGTATTCTGCAGTGGCTTATCCCCTGTCCTCAATCAAGACCATCCATCTAGCCAGGCACGATGGCGCACGCTTGTAATCCTAGCATTTCGGAGGCTGAGACCGGAGGATCTGGGTTTGTGGCCAGCCTCAGCTACCTAGTGAGGCACTCCGCAACTTAGTGAGACCCTGTTTCACAGTAAAGAATAAAAAATAGGGCTAGGGGTATTGTAGGGACCGCTCATGTTATATGGCATTCGGCACTTACAGGCTCTGACCTTTCTTGGTGAAATCTGACCCCTCAGACCTAGGGAAGCCAATGGGTGGGCCAAAGAAAAGCCTACCTCCCTCCCCCGCAGCTATAGGTGACAAGATCTGCTCCCATTGGCTCCCCCTCCCCAGCTTCACCTCCCTACCTGACCTGCCCATATAATCTATTGTATGTTCCAATAAAGTTGAGTTCCTGCAGCACCGCCTGACCGCTGACTGGACTCTCAGCCGGTGCTGGTTTTTGGGGTGCTTCCCCGACCCCCCAGGGTGGTGGGCCTGGCCTTGACACTCTCCGTCTGGCTCGGCCCCAATAGGCAAAGCAGCTGCCCGCTTTGCTCTACCCCGTGTGGCGTGGGACGCAACATTAGTTGCGTGGAACGCTACAGGTATAGCTCAGAGTAGAATGCCCCTGAGTTCAATCCCCAGTACAGAAAAAAAAAAAAAAAAAAAAGACCATCCATTCTATACTTGCAAGCTTAGCTCAGCAGAGAAGCAACTCTGCCTCATTAGGGCAGTTGACTGAAAGTCACAACCCATGTGAAGAACAAAAAGCTGAGAAATGAACAATTAAAATAAAGGCAAAGGAAAGGAAAACAGCTTGCAGTATAAGTAAATGATGAGTTTTATAAACATCAAATTATTGTCAATTCATTTGTTAGGGCATTTAAAGCTTTAGAAGAACTTGACATATTGGAATTGTGAAAAACTTTAATTGCTTATGTGTGCAAGAAATGTTTGCTTGTTGGGGGAATCTAATTAGTTGATATTTTTGATTTATTAGTAATTCAGAAATGTGTGAATATTTCCAAAATATTAATTGCTTAAAAAATTGCTTAAAAATCAATTGGACAACAAACTAAGTAGATCATTGCAATTCCTCTTTCTACCCCTCAGAACCCTTTGGACACACAAACCTTGACTTCTCCACAGAGGGTGTTTACCTAGAGGCTGATCACCTCCCTCCCTCCAGGTGCAGAGCCAGCATTATATGTTCATTTTCCATCAAGAGAACAGAAAGATCATCCTGTCTTGTTTTGCTTTACTGCTCCAAGCAACCCCAAATTGTTCTTACATTTTATATTAATTGCATTTAACAGAATTGAATGGGACTTTTAATGTAACGACAGCCACAGGGCAGGTTCTGTAAAGAACTGAATGAAGCATAGCCCTTGTGGAGACATGACACAAAGAATGCATGAGCTGAATGTTAGTGGCTAAACCACTTACTGGCTACCCAGACGTCTTGTTTTTCTGTTATTTATACTTTCAGGTATTTATCTATTCCCTCAATGAGACCCATAGCTCCCTACGGCAAGCAGTGTCTCATGGGCTTCTTGCCTCCTGTGTGCTGCTTAAAACTTGGCAGGCCTTTAAGTGAAGACAGCTAATTAGTCTTTTCAGTCTCTTGCTCTACCCTCTTTGAGAATAAAACATAGTCAGATCCCCAGGCTTTTAAAAATGTGACAAATTTTGTGAACATCTGATTGAGAATTTTCTCATTTAACCCTTCCCCAATCCCCGCCCCACTCCCTTGCCCTCCCTCCTTCTCAAGTTCAGTTTAGTGATTGACTTTGATATGATTATGAAAGTACATCATGTGCATTAGGGTGTTTCCCTCCCCGCTCCACACCACCTTCAGTTAAGTCAACTTCCTTGCTCATCTAAGGTTTCTCCTTCTTTGTCTAGAGACCCTCTATGTCCCACTACAAGAATGAATTTAAAGCCTGTAATTCTAGATACTTGGGAGGCTGAGGCAGGAGGGTCACAACTTCCAGGCAAGCCTTGGCAACTTAGCAAGACTCTGTTTCAAAATAAAAAATAAACAGAGCTAGGAGTGGATATAGTTCAGTGGTAGAAAACCCCTGGGTTCAATCCCCAGTACCAAAAAAAAAAAAAAAAAAAAGAACTTAACGATGTCTCAAATTTTAATGAAGCTTCTTTCATACTATCTTAAGTTATCTTGGTTAAAAGTTTGCATTATACTTTTTGTTAATTTTTCTTTTGTATTTCAATTGTTCTGCTCAGGCAATTAAAATATATACTCCATCTATCAAAGTATTTTCTAGGGATTATCAGACTATCTTAAAAGTTATTTTTTTACTTTAAAAGGGGCTCTAGAAGTGACCTGTAGATTTTGTGTTGGAAAAATATGTTGCTGATACAGTGGAAAATATGGTCAAAATTTGGGAGTTCACACACACAGGACAATGCCACTCTTCCTGTGATGTACAACTGGGAGCCCAGAACTTACCTACCATGGTCTGTAGTGGGTGAAATACTGACATGACTTTCTGATCAGACTCCATTTGCTACTCCTTCTCGGTGGATAAAGGACAACAAATCAGCCTAGCTTTAGCAATCATTAGAATTACATTTTCTCCACAGATGGGAAATTCTTCCTCCAATGTGATGCCAGCTGGGAAAGTGTGGAACTGGAGAAGCCTCTGGGCTCATAAGAGCAGGAGTTTGTCAGGGGATTGTATAGTCTTAGAGGGAAAAAAACAAGATTTCCTGAGGGAGGCTCAGCAGCAGTGGTGAATCAACCATTGTCGTAGCTGACTTCAGGGAAGTCCAACATTAGGAAGGCCCCCGTTTTGTGCAAACTGATCAAATACAGATGTTTCCAGGAGACTGACCTTATTGCCCGAAACGTAGAGATTGCATGGCAGTCAGCCGGCCAGTAGTGGGGTGAAGGCATGTTTTGGCCAGAGAGTGTAAATGTATATACAAGGACAGGATGTGGATGACACTTGACAAACATCTGTTTTATTGATAAATACATGTTTACTTCCTAAAAGTTTTCTACCAGGAAGATGTAGTGAAAAATAAATACAGTTTCAGGCTTTGCTAGGTGTCTCATGTGCACATCAAACTCTGAGAAAAATATATATTAAAAATGGGCTCAACCTTCCATCCTCCTGAAATATCAGATTTCATATAAAACTCATCAGCTGAGCTAAGTATTAGGCTTGATCAATGGCAGGAAACTAAGGGATCAAATGCTAATAAATCAGAAACAGATATCCCCTCTTGAGCAGAAAATATATCACAAAACTGAAAACAAGGAAATCATGTGACGATTTCTTAATGATGTGCATGGACAGAAAAACTAGTTTTTTTGTTTTTGTTTTTTTGAGGAAGGGACATTGCACCATAAACAGGGACAAAGAATAAGATGCTTAAGTACCTTAATCAAGTTTCAATATTAACATATGCAAATAAAACAAAAAGATTCAGATACTTGGTGAAGAATGAGCACTGAGGTATAACCTAAATGTTTGGGAGTGTACGATATTAAAATGACGGATTGGATACATTCGAACCTTGCAAATAATTTTGCTAGATATTTCACACATTTTCTCTTTGTGAATTATATCTTTGGTCTGAACCTCTTGGCCTTTTAAAAAGGTATTGTCCCACAATTCCATCCCCTTACCTCTTAGTATTTTTTCTTGTATTCATTTTCATTTTGTAAAGTATTTTATTGAGATAAAAATATATACCCAGAAAATGCACAAATCATATGTCCAAAAATTGTAAGCCTAATGAATATTTTTTATAAGTGGACACACCTGTGTTACCAGCACCCAGCTTAAGAAACAGATTATCTGTGCCCAGAAATTCACCGCCATCTGTTCCTTTGAGGGCAATCACTCTCCTGCCTGCTAACACTATAAGATCAGAGTTGTCTTTTTGGAGCTTTATATAAATGGAACCATAAAGTATGTATTCTTGCATCTGGCTTCTTTTGCTCAGTATTATGGCTGGGCAATTCATTCATAGTGGTTAGTTGCATATGTATTAATATTTAAATTGTATTGTTTTAATAACACTGATCTATTCATTTCATCTTGAAGGTACAGAAACATCTATCTCTATTTCAGCAGTTACTGGTGTCCGGATTCAGAGGACAGTTCAAAAAAGTAACCAGCGACCAGCAGAAATCACAAAGAATCCACTGAGCTGTGATAAAATTCTGAAACTGATGTGCATGCAGTGAATGGCGCATTGTCACAAACACCTTTGAAAACTTCATATTTGGTTCCCATTTATTTTTTGTAAAAATGCACATGCAATTATTATTTTCTTTCTCTTATCCACCTTAAACAAGAACCCAAAGAGTGTGGTCTTGTTCTCTGCATGGAAACTGTTTGCTTCTGTGAAAACAGAGAGCTAAATTAAATTAGAAAGCCCTGGTATTCAGCAGGGCAGAATTTCTCTTCCTTCCTATTTTTCCGTTCCACAATCTATCACCTAGAGTAATTAAGACCAGGGAGGTATCATCTTCACTGGATTAACCCTAACTAAATTGTGCTCATTCAACATGTGCCCTTTTGATTAGTCCGAGCAGGGCCTGCTGTCTCGGATACACCCACCTTGTAATTCTACACACTTAATTAATTTCAGATGAATAGCGAGGAGGATAAGCTAAATTCTCTGATTAATAAACTATAAGTCCTTGTGTATGTCAGAGTAGCTTAAGATTTCCATCCTCTCTTTATTTCTTTGTCTTGCAAAGCCTAAGTGGAGATTGGAAGAACACACACACACGTACACGCACACACACACATACACACCATGTACACACAGCTGCAGTTGTGAGAGGGATGAGAGGGGTCCCCGAGAAGCTTCATCATCATAAGGGCAGACCTTTAGAATTGTTGGCAAAACAGGTTACTTTTCTGCCAAGCATAATTTTTAATGTCCCTTTCCACCTGGACTTCAGTATTTAACTTTTATTGGCACATATTTCTTGTTCTATGTATAGATTCTTAGTTATGAAAGCTTAATGTTAACGTCACTAATTTTGCATTTCTCAGAAGTAAAATATTATTAATGGTTTGAGAACTTTTCTGAGAAATGGTTTGAAATTCTTTGTTTAATCATCAAATTTAACAGCTCTCAAAAATATAATAAAAATGTACCCTCATGGGCATCTCTGACAGCAAAGAAAATTATTTCCTTAGAACAGATTTCCAAGGATGCTATAATTTATCCCATATTAAAAATGGCTAGAAAATTATGTAAGATAGATTTATGGTCTCTCCCTTTAACCCAGAAAATTTATATGTCTAGTTATTAGTGACTTAAAAACTATGACTGATCTGCATAATTGTATATAGTTTTCCCAGTAGCTTTTATGTCTTATGATTCAACTTTGTAAGGTCAATTATATGCAGGGAATTTAAATTACTGATATTTAGGGAATAAAACCAACCTAGCTATTAGTTTCATGTGTTGGTATACAAAGAATTCTAGTTACATAAGACAAAATAATCTATCTGAATACAGCATGTTTTATGTATTTTTGCAAAGATTTTAAAAGGCTACTGAGTTTTTAGGTAGAAAAATCATTTAAGAAACCAAATGCTCAACTCACCATTGTCTTCAGATATTAGGACTATTCTGATTTAGTTTCTTAAAGTTAGTCCTTTTTTTCCAAAATAATTTTTAAAAAAATCTTTAATTCTATTAGTATTTTCTAATTAATTGAAATTCTTGCACTTCATCTTTAACCACACTATTTCCCTAGCTATTAAATATTTCTATAAGCTAAATACAGATAATTTGCCATTAAACGAGCGAGAACGCAGAGATTTTACTGATTGCTTACTTGTGAAAATTCTCAAAATGGAGGATCCATCTGATTCATTTCATGCAAATATTAAATATATTTTGATTGATGACATGCATGCTGATAAGCACATTATTCTCCAGACTGCATCAGCTAATGCCTTATCAGGTTTATATTATCTCCTCCATCTGAGGCCAGGAACATAGGCATTTTCACTCAGGAAATCTTATTCTCTCTGCCTTCCCTAAAACCAGATCCTACCTTTGACCCTTTAGAAAAACACAAAACCAAGTAATTTAAATCAGCCCACACCTGCACCATCTTCCAAAATAGCCTCATATAAATGCTTAGCACATCTCATTCCTCAGCCATTTCAGGAGGCTGAAAAGGATAATTTATTCCCCCAATGAACAAAATAACTGACATTGCAGTTTGTCTTCTTTGGGGTCCCAGAAAAGCTGAGGTATTATTCAGGAAAGGGCAACTATGTTTGGCCCGGTGTGATTTAGATTTACTGTGGAAACCAACAACTATTTTTGGATGACGGAATTAAGTATTTACACAACGGGACCGAACAGTTCTTTAGCTTGGTTCTGTCTTGCTGTTTATGTTACACAATCACTAACCTTGTTCTTACTTTAGGAATTATCTGGGATTGCTTGTGGTAGGGAAACTTGTTTAGCTAAATGTTGCACCTTGAAAAATAATTGAAAAAAAAATCCACAAAGACGTCTCCCTAATATATAGTCTTGCAGTCTCATCATCCTACATTTAGTAGCTGTGTGACTTATTTCCGTGTTGACCTCTTTTAACAGGGCTTATACCAATACATTCAAGATTTTGTTCTTGTTTAAAACCGGCGTTTCCAGGTCCTGCCGGGTTTGCAGAAAGGAATTAAGGGTCTGGATAGTTTTCCGATATAATCTGAAGCTGTTCATCACTTTGTCGTTTAAGAATCGCTCCCCTTTCCGCACACCCATTGCTGCCCCCGCTTGGGCTCGGTACGGGAGTCTCAGCGACTAGGTCGCTCTGGGCCAGTTCGCGCTCCTGCGCTTCTGGCGCTCGGATTGTCTTATCCCGGATCTCTTTCGAGCGCGTCTCTGACATTTGCGTTGGAGAAGCCGGTAGCATTTCGGCGCGCAGATGGAAAGGCAAGTGCGAGAGGTGGGTGCAGGTGGTGGCGGGCGCGGCGCCTGCTCGGCGCACGTGGCTCGCGTCCCTGCGGCCGGGGAGCGGAGGGCTGGGGCGTCCTCGGCTGCCCGCGACTCCGGCCCGGAGCCTTCCGCGCCGCGCCTGGCCGGGAGGGAAAGAGGGGCGCCCCGGGTCGGTGGACGGCTGGGGAGAGCCGGCAGACGCTGCCAAGCTCCGGCGGGCCTCCTCCGCGGCCGAGGGCTGTCTGGAGCGCCCGGGCGCGGGGCGGGGGCAGCACCGAAGCGCGGGTCTCCGCTGCGCCGGGGGCAGCCGGCGGCTGGGTGGAGGGTGCAGCCGCGCGGCGGCGGCTCCTCCCGGCCTGCACACGTCCGGGGGTGCGTGGGGTGGCGCGGCTGGGCCAGGTCCCCCCGGGATGGCGTGGGGCCCCGCTGGCGTCTAGTCGGGCGGCGGACGTGAGTCGCATCCAGGAGGTCCGCAGCTCTGACCTCCGCCACCCTCGTGGGCGAGTGGGGTGACACCCGCGGAGACCTTCGGGGACGAGCGAACCGGATTGCTCGGACCCGAAGGAGCATCGGCGAGGGTGTTCTGCGGGCTGGGGTGAGAGGGCCGCCCCGAGGTAGAGGAGTGAGGATGGTTGTGATTCGAATCGGAATCCGGCTCAGGACCGACTAACCCCCGCAAGTACGCAAGTCTCGGTTTCACTCGATTTCCGCTCCCCCCAGGCCTTTTAGACGCAGAGGCCGCGGGCGGCGGGTTTCGGCAGGCGGGTTCTCGCCGGGGCACGGCGGCACCGGCGGCCCAGAGTGAACACCGCGGCTCGGTGGCCCGGCGCCTCCCCCTCGCTCTAGGTCTCCGCGCCCAGGTCACCCCTGGGCTGCATGGCCATGCGGGACCTGGAGGGTGCTTGTCCGCGTCTGGTGGAGTGACTTGGTTATTGGCGGTGGGAGAGAAGTGTCCCGAGCGGTCTTGGCCAGCCGGACTCGTGATTTCCTGGGCAAGGCCCGAGGGTCAGGCCGGTGGACGCCGAGGCGGGCAGCCTAGAGGGTTGGTAACGCCCATTCATTCTCTTTAGATAAGAAGCAGTGAGGCACGAGGTTGTGGAGCGCACTCCATTCTCCCTTTGCCCTCCAACTCAGGGCCTTTGCGTCCTCCGCGTTACTTGGTGCGTGCCCCGTCTTCGTTGTCCCATCCTCTGCGACATTACTGCCCGCGGGCGCTCGGGCCTGCACCGGGAGGGAGGTGCGGGCCGAGAGGCAGCCCTCCTTGGATCTCTCTCCTGCTCCCGACATCTGCTCTTATTTAAAGCTCAGCTGGTGGTCCTTGTTCTCTGGAATGCCAATTGTGGGCCTGGCCTCCTACCACATTTGCATTGATTAGTGAGCTGGTTATAGGTGTGTGTGTGTGTGGGGGGGAGACCGGAGGTTCACGATATTCGGTCTGCCCCCACCCCTCCAGTTAGCCTGGAGCCCAGAGATTTCCACCTCACTAGATTGCTGAGTGCAGCAGGGAGCAGAGAACCAAGAATGTTCCATGTGTATGGAAATCGGCAGTTACCACTTAGTATGTTGAGGTACGGTGTGCACACACAACCCCAAATCTCTGCAGGCTTCAGTGCCAAATCACGCAGAGAAGGTGAGCAAGTGCTTGTCACCCCAGGTCCTAAAAGTGTGTATTCACTGTCGGATATGCAGCTTCCTCAGTGTGAAACTCAAGAAATATTTGCTGTGCAAGTCCATAAAAAACGAAATTGACCTGCCTCGCTTAAAATACTGCACACAAAGCATAAAGAAGGCACCGGCAACCTGCATGGGAGTCTCCATCCAAGCGGAAGAGGCAGGGTACAATTCAACAAAAACAGTGTTCCAGCTTACTGAGGAGCATGAGATAGGGGACTTTCTTATTCTATAAGTCTTCCAAAGTCTGATTTTGCATTTGCCTTTGTATTTGGTATAATTAAGGGTGAAAATAAGGCCTCTGTATTTCTATTACCATTTACTTTTCTGCAAAGCTTTTACCCCAGAGAAAAGTTGTTTTAGTACTCTGGGAAACAGAAACCATGTGCTGAGTCAGCAAAAAAGAGGCACTAGGCAAGTTTAGTTAAATAATAATGGCTATGTGTAATGTACACACTCTATATGCCTTTGTGGTAAGATTGAAAAATATATTGGAATTTTCACAGCATAAGAAATACCCACAAAACCTGTTGGCAGTTGAGAGGCCAGGTTGAATAAGTGTTGTGCCTTCTAATACAAGGAAATATGTTATAAACATATAACAAGTGTGAGATCCCACACTATTTAATGTAGCAAACAAGAGAAATAACAATTCTCAAAACAACACAAACTTTTTCAAATGGTCCTATCCCAGAAAATTTAAACATTGCCTTCTGCCGGTATTCTTGTGATAAATGTTCAAAGTGGTTCTAGTGGATAGAATCAAACTTTTTTGTTTTGCATCAATAAAAGCATTTCTTTTAAAACATGAGTCTTTAAAAGGTTATGAAAAGTTGCCTTACAAATCCCATAGAACAGTTAATAATCTGTTGATTATGCATTTGTATGTGAGGAATAAATGTACAAAGTCACTTGGAGTAAAACTTTCCTAAGCTGTTAAACAGCTTTTTCAGAATGATTTCTTTTAACTGTCTAAGCATTAACCTGAATTTTCAACTGGTAAACAACAGTACAAATTATTGTATTTTTCAGTGACAGACACTCAGTATTTCCGGGGATATTTCTTCATAGTTCTTAAAATGCTTATAGTTTAGTTACAAAAAGTTGCTTTTTTTTTTTTTTTAAATAGCATATTGAGTAAAGACAGCCAAAAGCTTGCTTCTGTTTCATTTATCTCTTCTGCAGTAAAACTTAAATGAAACTAGTGCAACTTTTATGCTTTTACTATTTCAACCTTTAAAATATATTTGATTTCTTTAAGTCGTTTCAGCATAATATGAAAACATCTGGATGTGAAGTGAAAAATCCAGTCTGTCACTCTGCTTCCAGATGTTTGGTACTATGTAGACAAAACATCGGAATGAATGACTGAAATTTTTTTTCTCTACAATCCAGATGGTTTAGCGCCTGGTGCTTCTATAAGGAAGCATATTTTCCTTTCTCTAAACATCACATCCTACTGTAACCCACGTAAAGCATGATTTACACTCTTTCAGCTACAAAATGCTAGTCCATTTGGAGTACAGCAAAGCAATTGGTAAATGAAACTCTCACGTATATGTTTTGGTAAATGTAGTTCAAGTACAAGTGTTAGTGTATTCTTAGCGTGGTGGAACAGAATGGAAAGGTGAGAAAGATCCTTGTTCAATGGGAAAACAACTTGGCTAAAAGGACATAGCCTTCTAAAACTTCATCCATAGCATCCCATGGCTTAAATAAGTGAAGCGTAGCATTTAGCAGCAGTGTGAACAGGTCTGCCTTTTGCCTGAGATGTAACTGGTCTGTGAAGTGTCATCAGGCCCTTGGAAGCCCTTTTTCCCTACTATTCCTTCTTGGAGCATTATCAAATCAAACAAATGAATGAAATATAGCACTACAACGTAGTTAAACCTCAAGCTTTATATGGAGAAGTGTGTTCTATGTTTGAAAAGTAAGAAAGCAATATGGTGAATATTTTAATCATTTAAGAAATATAGTTACGACATAGATTTTTCTGCATGTGAAATGTTAACTTGGAGTTAAACTTGGAGTTGAGGACACTGAGCAACATTTTTTCCTTCCCCAAAGTCACGGAGATTTAATGTCACTGGCAGAGTCACACTGTCTCCACTCTCTTTGCCTTTAGCATGTTTAGAAAGAAGGGACAGGTAGGGCCTCCCACTAGAAAGAGCAGCTGAAATCAACCCAGAATGAATTCCAGCCTACTTGTTAACCTCACTCACTGGATTAGATAATGAATGCAATGAATGTTAAAACATCATAAACCTACTACTTAGCAAATGCTGTAAGAAAAGCCATTTTAAAATAGGCCTTCTTACAACTCAGAATCTGACCCTGAATAATAAGACACAGGATTTTGTACTGGCCCAAAATCAGTTTTAAAAAGTAGTTTATGGGATTCTAGTAGAATTTCAGGAGTACACATCTTAAGTGGTTAAGAGACTCAAAAGTCAAGTGGGAATCCTTAACACCATATAAAGCAGAATCACAGTTATTTTTCTGGATTGCTATAATTGGATATTTCATGACTTTTTTGATTCATTTATTAGAATAATAAAATGAGAGAGCTGGAAGGGACTTAGAAATCATCCAGCTCCTCCCTTTTCTAGATGAGTAAACTGGGTACAAAAATATGAAAGGACCTATCCAATGCCACACATGAGTTAGAGGAAGGGTCAGAAGCAGAATCACGGTTTCAGTTGTGACTCAGAGTCCATCCCTCTTTCCAGTACAGCTTGCTTTCGAATTATTACACCACCACTCGGAGTTACAGATTTCCTGGTAGTATCCAAGAAACTGACACTCATCACTTCAGGTTGGAAATAGCTCCAAACCATTCATTTCTGTGGCAGATCTAAGAACTATAAAACAAAGCCAGCGTGAAGGCAGACTTTCTCCATTTGTCTCCTGAGTGAGACAGGCTGTTGCAAAAACAGAGCTAATAAAACTCTGTCATCTTCAACAATTTGGCTAGAGGTCCTGATAACAACAAGTGATAGCTTAGCTTTTTATAGAGAACTTAGAGCGCCTTGGAAGAATATCATGTACAGAATTGGCTACAATCTCTTTTCTGTGAAGATAACACATTCAAACGTTCAAGACAAGTCACTTTAGTGAGGAGAAGAGAGGAGGAGGAGGTGGGTGTAGCCGTGTCAGCTCCACTCTACAGAAGATATAGGTGTCAATGGACCTTTATCCAATTCACTACTCCAGTATAATGGATGTAAAGGTCGGATGCATGGGAAAGGCAAAGGATAGGAGTGGGCAGGTCACAGAGAAATACCCTGTCTAAAGGATATTTGGAGGACAATATGAAGTATACATTCCCATTTTCAAGGACCAGGGGGATCTCACTAGTCCTTCATGTCATAAGTCAAAGAAATGGACTCATACATGATGTTACCAAACTTGTTCCATTTAATATCTTATTCAACATCAAATGAGAACATATCATTACTTCCTGGGAGAGAATACAACTCTTTGCTTCTTCATGAGCCTTCTGGTCCAAGAAATGCAAGGAAGATTAATGATTAGGAGAGAGAGAGGCGAGAGGTAAAATCAAGACCCAGCATTTGGAATTGTGAGTAAAGAATAGTTGTGTTTTGACTGACCTGGAGAGAAAGGAGATCCTGGTAAGGCCTTCCCTGCAAACTAATTCAAGGTCAGTGCCCTCTGAGAAGCAGGATCTGGGGAAAAGGGTTACTGAGAGAAGAGATCTGACAAACTATATTCTTCTGAGATGCTTAGGGAAGCAACTAACCCAGCAGAAGTTAAACCAAATAAAACCCGCGCCCACTTTCCTCTTTAATTTACTCTCCCAAACAGATCATCATTTGGGCTATTCCCCTGAAGTCAAGCATGAAATCTATTTAGCTGGATAGCTACCGTTTCCTCTGACCTGCAAAAGAGATGTTCTATTCTTTCAGAATCCCTGGAATGCCAGAATCCAGGGAAAATGGAGCCACATGCCTGGGCCCACTGAGGTACCCCACCCCCACGCCACAGGAACACATCCACAAAGATGGAGCTAACTCCCCACACCACCCAGCCCCGATGCAAAGCTACCAGCTCATTGGCATGGGTCCTTGAATTATTTTAAATTGCTATGGGGTTAAGAGGATCTCTTAGTTCATAGGAGTTTTTTATTTTTATTTTTTTGCATACTGGAGGTTAAACTCAGGGGAATTTTACCTCCAAGCTATATCCAGCAGCTTTTTATTTTTTATTTTTACTTATTTTTTGGTACTGGGGATTGAACCCAGGGGCATCCTACCTTTGAGCTTGACCCCCAGCCCTGTTTTATTTTTTATTTTGAAACAAAGCTTCACTAGTTGCTGAGGGTCTAAGTTGCTGAGACTGACCTTGAACCTGCGATCCTCCTGTTTCAGTCTCCCAAGTAATGAGAGTACAGGCATGTGCCACCATGTCCAGCTATAGTAGTTTTTTTAAAACTTTCTTGTGCCTAAGACCATTTGGCAGATTTGTGAACTCCTATGGACTGTGTCTCAGGATCGTGTGTTTAATTGTATAAATTATATTGAAATAAAATTAAGATATTTTAAAGAAGCAAGTATGTGATATAGTGCCTGTATTATATTTGCTTCTTCATTGGCACTTTCAATGCAAGATCTAATGATGGGTCTAACATCTGTAATATTGAAATAATGGTACATCTAAACAGCAATACAAAATGCTGTTAACAACTAAAATGTGATACAAAGATATCTGTGATTTCTCAGGCGGAGCTGTGCAATGGTAGTTTGTAGTCTACATCTATAATTAAAGAAGTTTAATTTTTAAATAGTGGGTTGAGAACTGAAGATGGGAATTTTTCACAACCAAGCATGCTTTTACTTGACTGCATTTCCAAATGACTCCACTCCCACGTGAAGATCCCTCAGGAGGAGGAAGGCGGCAGTGCTAGTGATGTACAGTGAATATTCAGAGGTGCAATGAATGGTCCTCACCTTTGGTTGGATTACACTGGACCTAAATTTGGAATGTAAATGTTAAGCCTGTGATAAAAGATGGTGTTCCTAAGGTAAAGAGTAACTTTATATTGTAATCCTGGAGAATCAAGATCTTGAGAAGCATCCCTTGGTGAGAGGACACTGAAGGAGGTGTCAGCATCACCTGTCACCATGGAAAGGGGTAACCAGAGCTAGGAAGGGTTTGATAAGGATGAGTGAGCTGCTTCTGGTTGGCCAGTGAACCCAGGGTGAGGCTCAGACTGGGAGCTGAACTGAAAAGGGAGCTAGGGAAGGAGTACAGGCTTCTGACAGCAGGCAGGGACCCCCTCCCCCAGCCCCAGGGGGATGACATGGTTCTGGCCTTCAAGCCCTGTGGTCATGGAGGAATTGTCCAGGTACAAGTCAAAAAAAGAGGAGATCTTTACTTCTCCACAAACGAGTAATAGCTGTAGTCTCCATCCGGGGAGTCTACAGCCAGTGAATAAAGCAGTCCCCCAGAGCAGGAGGGCTCTGCAGGAAGGGTAGGAGAGGCACCTGCAGGGCAGGGCAGGGTGGCACAGCCTGCAGCCTGGGAGCCCGAGCAGGAGGGTCTTTCTGAAAACTAGGCAAAGAAACAACTGAGAATTGCATCATCATTCAAGTTCATCAATAGAGATCATTAAGAAAACAAAAAGGCACACCACAGACTTGGAGAAGAATATTCATAATGCAGGCATCTGACAGAATGTTCATATCTATAATATGTAAAGAGCTCATATTAAAAGATAAAATATAAACAACCTAAAGTTTAAACAGGTACAAAAAAAAACCTCAATAGGAACTTTATAAAACAGGATATCAAAATGGCCAATAAGCCTATGAAAAAAGTGCTCCATGTATTTAGATATCAGGAAAATACAAATTAAAGCATTTTGAGATACACACATTGCAGAATAGCTACAATTTTTTAAATATTGACAATCTCAAGTGTGAAGAGGATGTGTAGCAACTGAAACTCACACATACATTGTGGGTGGGAATGTATACTAGTACTACCACTTTGGGAAGTTTTCGGTATCTTCTAAAGCAAAACACAAATTCATACCCTAAGACCCAGCAACTCCCTTCCTAGGTATAGGGCCAAGATTGCTTCCATCCATCAATAGACATGGATGAGAATATAGCTTTATATATTTATAAGCAGAAACATATTCACTTATATATGTATTTATCAATTTATATATCAACTTTATTCATTGTATCACCAACTCAGAAATACCCAAATTATAGTATATTTGTACAATGGAATATCATATAGTGATGAAAAAGAAACTACTGCTACACACCAAGTGGATGAATCTCATAAACATAATGCAGAGCAAAAAGAACCAAACACTAAAGAGTATTAACTGCATGCTTCTGCTCACACAGAAGAATAGAGAAGAACAGGCAGAAAGAATCTATGGTGACAGAGGTCAGGATAGAATTTACTTTTGTGGGGGGCGGGGTTACTGACCGAGAGAGGGCACAAGGACACCCTCTGTGGTGCTGAATTATAAATATTATTGACCTTCTCGAAAGTGATTTGGAAATGCAGTCAAGTAAAAGCAGCCTGCCACTCTGTAGGCTCCCTCCTACTTTGGTTTTATGTTACAAGAAGATTTTGCTTGGGTGTGAGCAGGAAAGACAGCATGGGCAAGCTACACACTGGCAGAAGGTGTTTCCAAAAGATACATCTGAGAAACAGCTTGTGGCCAGTTAAAAATGTACAAAGGGCTCAAAATTCACTTTACAAAAGAGGAGAACAGAATGGACAGTATATATGGAGAAAGTAAGTTAGTTAACTTTGTTACTCTTCGGGAAAATGCAAATTAAAACTACAAGGTGATGCTAATATGAAAATGACTGAAATAAAAAGACTCATAGTAAAGGTGAGTGAGCCCTGATACTGGAACTCTCCTTACCTGCTGATGGGAGTGCAGTGGGGGCCAGATAAACTGAAAACTGGCCGTATACACTAACAGTAAACACTGCTACCTGTCAGGTCAGGGCTCTGCTGGCCTGTCTAGGAACAGGGAGCAGGACTGGGGATCTTGTCTCGGGAGGTCTTCTGGGCTTAGGAATCCCTATTCCAAGTGTTTGAGTTTTTCCTCAGGTGTCTAGCAAAGTTCCTTGTGCAAAATTCTAGCATTTTCTTGACTTAATTAAAGGTAAGAGGAAAGAGATCTATTGTACATCATGGGGACTATAGTTAATAACAATATAGCATACACTCAAAAACTGCTAAGAGTAGATTTTAAGTGTTCTCACTACATACACAGGAGATAATGGGTATGTTAAATAACTTGATTTAGTCACAGTGTATACATATATCAAAACATCAAGTTGTGTACATTAAATTATGTACAACTTTTACTTGTCAGTCAAAATATTTTTAAAGGTAGGTGGGAAGGAAGAAAAATTGCCCATGCTTAGTTTGGAATATCAAGGGAGACGAGAGGTCTGCTAGTGGGAGTGGCTGAGCCTGCCAGAAACCCTGGAAGGTCCCTCCCTGGCAGCCCTGGGATGAGCTGGAGTCAGAATGGCTGGCAGTTCTCTTGAGAGACCCCAAAGAAGGAGCTGGAGAAAGCCACTCACCTCTTCGCACAGCTGTCCAGGAAGTGGCCCTCTCTCTTTTGTAGAACTTGGCTGTCTGTGGGTAGCAGGGATGAAGTTGAAGTGTGAGTCCCGAGCAGAGGTATCCTGCAGCCCTACCCTGCACGTGAGGAGCCATCGCTGCCCAGAACTGCGCTGGAAGCTCAGAAAGAGGGTTGAGAACTCCAACTTAGGACTGGAGGTTGGAGAGATGTGGAAGAGGGGACAAAATGGCTGAAGGAGTGAGCTTGAGGCCCAGCTTCTCAGCTCTTGTATCCTGAGCCCATCCAGCCAGCCACACATCGATGTTTCTCATGAAAATTAGTGCCGGGATGGTCAGCTCCAGGGTGACTCATAGCTAACAGCAATCGGCAGAAGCTTCACTGGGGATTGGACATCTGTTCTGCATCCTGTAATTAAGACTTCTCTCCCCTAAACACCAAGGATGGTAGTTATAAGTGCAAACCTTTGTGTGTCACTGTCAGAGTATTTTTTCCCCTTTAGATTCAAGAATTTTCTCATGAGATACAACTAATGAATCCGACACCCTAGACTTTCCTGGCCATGGGTCAAAGTTCAAAATTTTCATTATCTAATGGTAGCTCAGCCCACCAACAAAATGATGTACAAGTTGTCAGCTCTCCTGCAAATGAAAGTTCTTTAAAAAGACATTGTTAAACTTAGATCCTCCCTAGTTACATGCCGTGTTCTGTTCATGAGGCTTAGATTTGGGAGACTGACTTTTCAACTTTGTGTTTGTTATTGTCACCAGCCACTGACATGTACTAGGCACCTCCTGTGTGTAGAATGCTATGTACACATCCTGTAGAAGGGATATGTATAAACTCCATAAGAGATATTAGTAGAATGACCCAGGTCTTGTCACAAGTCCCAAGATACCATCCATTCATTAAAAAACTCTTTATTGAGCCTCCCCCAGCTGTCTGACACCATGTGGCTGCCAGTGACATAACAGAGAGGAGTAAAGTGAAAATTATCTCTGCCCCTAAGATGCTCAGAATCCAGTGAGGAAGATTAAACTCTGAAAAATCACTCCTTTCTGTACATGTCACCCTTCCCCCAACCTAAAAAACATAGCCATCAAGCTTAGGATAATCAGGGGCACCCAGTGGGATAGAAACTCCCTGGGCTTTGAGAAGGAGCTGAGAAAGCTGTGGCTGGAAATCCTGTCCTGCATCACATGGGGTCAGGGGGTGTCTGATGGGGCGGGGTGTGTGTGTGTGTGTGTGTGTGTGTGTGTGTGTGTGTGTGTGTGTGTCTGTGTGTGTGGCAACTGTGGCATCTTCCAAACTAAGAGACAGCCCTGAAGGAAAGGCTTCAGAATATTTTTGGTTGTGCCCTACATGGGTAAGAATCCCCAACTGACTCCAAAGAGTAGGTGGGATCTAGGGTGAGGGTAGGAAGTGGGGGTTCAAGGCAGGTAGAGACCCTGACAGAAGGCAAGAAGAATATTATCTATAGGTTATCTCTCACTTTGACTCTCTACCCATGAGAAAAGACTTTGTATTTGCAGCTGCTGTCCAGTTCACAAATACCACCACAAGTGTGGTTGCATGTTTCTCTTAATAGACTTCAAAGTAGGCAAGGCAGGCCCTTTCCCAGATGAGAGAAACCAAGGCTTCTTTCTACAGGTTAAATAATTTGTGTAATAACATACAATGTGTTGAGTGGCAGAGGGAAGTTTGAACCCATGTCCTCAGAAATAAATATTATTATTTAAATTTGTAGAGCCAAAATAATATATGATCCCCCACACACACACAGTATCCCAGAACCTCCCAAGGTGAAGGTTGCATGTGATGTGACAAATGACACTGAAGATGCTATGGCAGGAAGCATGCATTTGTCGCAATATTTCGCAGGAGGGCTTGTCTCAGTGTGCCAAAGAGAAAACAGATGTCCAGGACAGGTTCTCAGTCTCTGACATTCAGTCCATGTTATGATATTATTCCAGAGGTTGAATGAGAAAGAGGAGTTCCTGCTCCCCAGACTAGGCCAGTTTTATGCACCTGGAAAATAACCATGTGCTTCTAGAGCTGGGGTCAAGGAACTTAAGGGGCCAGACAGTAAACACTTTAGGTGTTTTGGGCCATACAGATCTCTGTTACCACTATTTAACTCTGCTCATGAGGCAGGGAAGCAGCCACAGACAATGTGTAAATGAATGGGCACAGCTATGTTCAAATAGAACTTTATAAACACTGCAATGTGTATCTCATCTAATTTTCATGTTTTAAGAAAATTTCTTTCTTTCACTGATTTTTCTTCCCCAATCTTTATAAAATGTAAACACCATTCTGAGCTTGTGGGTCACAGGAAACAGGTGTTGGGCCAGGTTTGGCCCACAGGCTATGGTTTGCTGACTTCACATTCTAGAAGAACAAAGAAGTCTCTCAATACCAAATATTTCCCCTAACAGTCACCTGGAATTCTACTACCAGTACTTCCTTTGGATCAAACTATACTTCTCAGACTTTTCTTTTAAGAAGGCATCTTGGTGTTAAGTTCCTAACACCAGCCGGGCACAGTGGTACATCCTGTAATTCCAGTATTTGGGAGGTTGAAATAGGTGGATCAAAGGTTTAAGACCAGCCTTAGCAACTTAGTGAGACCCTCAGCAACTTAGCGAGACCATATTTAAAAATAAAAATAAAAATAAAAAGAGCAGGGAAGTGGGGTAGCTCAGAGGTAGAGTGCCCCTGGGTTCAATCCCCAGTACCTCTCCCTCCCTAAATTCCTAGTATCTTCATTTTAAAGGTAGATTAGATGAGTTAGAAGGTAAGGACCATGAAGACTGGACATTTCATCTGTTTCGTTCATTAAGTTCACTGCTATTTGCATAGGGCAATGAACAGAGTTGTAAAAAATCTTCTGTAAATACTGATTGAATGGATGAGTGAGCTTTGTCTTCTAACCTGAAAGACCAGAGCCGCCAGCAGGAGCAACTGGGAGAGAAGAGCGGAATAGTGAAGGCAAGGTGCTTGGTGAGCAGCGCCGTGATGAAGGTGAAGTATCCATTTAACCATGTTCCTGCGGGCCCTGGGCCTGGGTGGCGCTGAAGTCTGCAGATGCTTCGGGAAGCCAGTGGGCTTGGGAGGGGCAAGACGTGGGGTGTGCAAGTGCCCTGGAGCCTGGGAAAGGACCCAGCCCCCAGCCGCTGGACACAGCGCCTGGAGAAGCAGCACCAAGGCCCGATGGACTCACCCGATCCATTTCAGTGGAGAAGCGCACTCCCTGCCAAGGAAAACATCAGGACTCGACAAGATTTGGCAAGTCCTCGAGACATGAATTTGTGCAGTGTAAAGTTAGAAGGGCCTTTGGGGAGATGGGGCAAATCTAAATAGATGATGGAAAAGTGTGCACAGGATGTCAAAGCACTCCTGCAAGGAAGTGCCAGGGAAAGGCTAACATAGGGCAGAAAATGAAGACAGCCCCTCCCCACACCCCAGTCATTAAATGGGCCACACATTTTCCTGGGTCAGGCACATCATAAAATGTCATAAGGTTAAATGAACACAATGGAGTGGTGTGTATTGTTGAAAATAACAGGGTTCTTCATTGGGAATCCAATGAAAAATGTCAGCCAGCATACTTACTGGATGGGAAAGTTCTGGGAAATGAACTGGCCCAGTAACAGGGCTCCAGTATTGGTTTCTCACCCCAGGTTTTTCTTGCATAGAGAAAAATTAACAACCAGCCACTAATCTGATCCTCATCTGTTGCATATGGACATTTAGATTGACTTGGCGATTCCCAAAGTTGTATAGGGATGGACCAAAGCATCCACTTTATCTTTGGTTAGATAAATTGAGCTAGGGTCCTGTGAGACCTTCCTGATGCTGGTACAGGGGGTGAAGTCCCCACATACCTGGTCCAGAAGTTTCAGTATGGGGGAGGAACCACTGGGACAAACTGAGTTCTTCATTTAAGTCGGGGTCTGGACCTGCAGCAGTAGAGGTCAACATTTCGGACCAACATGAGAATCCCTTTTAGGAAGTCCTCTGATGAGTTGTGGGTACAAATGCTACATGTTTCTTCCCACCCGCAGTGGCAATGGCATAATAGCTAGGAATCTGCAAGACTGGAGATCAGATCCTGGACCTTGATCGATCTTAGTTTCATTTCCTTCCTTCCTTCCTTCCTTCCTTCCTTCCTTCCTTCCTTCCTTCCTTCTTTCCTTCCTTCCTTTCTTTCTTCCTTCCTTCCTTCCTTCCTTTTCTCTCTTCCTCCCTCCTTCCCTCCCTCTTTCTTGCACTGGGGATTGAACACAGGGGCATTCTATCTCCAAGCTACTCCCCCAGCACTTTTTTTGAAGCAGGGTTTCATTAGGTTGCCAAGAGTCTCATTACCTTGCTGAAGCTGTCCTTGAACCTGTGATCTCCTGCCTCAGCCTCCTAAGTACTGGGATTACAGGTATGCACTACCATGCCCAGTCTAACTGGCTTTCTGACTTGAGGAAGTTATTTTACCTCGCTGTAGCTCGATTTCATCCACTGTAAAATGGGAGCAATGTTGACCTCCATGACTGAAATGAAATGTATAATGTAGCAGTTAGTTTCTAACAAGTAGGGAACCTGTGACAAATAGTTTTTGATGCCATTATCTTTGAGCTGCAGTTTAATAAAACCATTTCTATTTGCTCTCAATTAGCAAGGCTTACACTCCCCACTGCCTTGCCTCCATGAGGCTTTCCGATGTCACTTAACATCATATCACCTACTCCTTCCAGTGGGGCGAGAGCAAGTGGGCAGCCAGTTGGGTATGGCCCAAAGTGGCCCAACATTCTCATGAAATGTTTTTGAAATCTTAGCTTTAACTTAGACATTCTTGCCAATTTTACATTTTACTCTGTAAAATGTGTTAATGTATTAAGTCTTATCAACTTATCCCCCAGGTATCTTTGAGTAACTTCGAGGTTCTGAGAAGACAAATGTTCATTCTAAACACACACCCTCGTTGGAGCTCAGACTCATAGCACTTCTTATAGCAAGCCATCAGGTCAGAGGAAGAAGACTTCAAGTCAGACTGTTTGGGATAACCTCATGAAGACAGTGAGGCCCGAGCTGGCCGAGGAGGCTGTGGACACATGGAAGGACGGAGGAAATGTCATGAGCAGAGATCTGGGCATGGGGAACACTATGAGACTCTTAAGGAGCCATGAAGAAACTCAGTGCCAAGTTGGGTGTGGTGGTACATGCTTATAATCCCAGTATTTGGGAGGCTGATACAGGAGGATCGTAGGTTCAAGGCCAGCCTCAGCTACTTAGTGTAGGCCCTCTGCAACTTAGTGAGACCCTGTTTCAAAATAAAGGAAAAACTGGGGGTGTAGCTTAGAGAAAGAATGTCCCTGGATTCAATCCTCAATACCACAAAAAAAAAAAAAAAAAAAAAGAAAGAAAGAAAAAGAAAAGAAACTTGGTGCCAGAAACCAGGAATGAGAGTTCTTTCTCACCTGAAAGTCACTAATCTTTGTGTCTCCTTCCAGTAAAACCTGATCCTGCAGGAGCCAGGTTTGCTGTCCCAGGGCCATCAGTCACCTCTGGCGGCCCGAGGTCTCTTCTCACCCGCCTCCCTCTCTCCCTACACATTTTCCATCTGGACAGAAGCCCCTGTTCAAGCTTAGCTGGCGCCAGGCACTGCTCTCGTGCCTCCCTCAGGACTCACGGTCATTAAGAAATTCTCATAACTAGCACTTTGGCCCCCAAACACCCGGCCTTCCCTGCCCCTCTCAGCAGCCAGCCTTCAGGTTCCTTCCTCCCCCATCCCAGGCTGGGCTCTCGTTCACTGTGGGAATCATCCTGGCTCCCCTCCCTCTTTCCTTCCTTCCTCTGGTGAAGCTTCCTTCCTGGAAGTCTTATGGAGGGCTCAAGGCCAAGAAGGAGATGAATTGTAATGCTCAGTCAGTTCTGCTATGCAAAGCCCCAGCTGCCTCAGCACACTGAGCTTATCAACAGACCACTCCCACTTTTCTCTTCTGATTTTAGCAGTTTTCCTTCAGGTTTAAGTGGAAATGTCTAGGAAGCAAAGCAAGGGGGCATTAGTTAGGGGATGAACAGTGCCTTCCTAGCACATCCATTCACTCACCTCTAAGATTCACCAGCACAGGGAAGAGCCATGGTAAGGAACCCATGGGGCTCCCTGGGGATTTAGAGTTACTTTTTGATACTAGTTCTGTATCTTAAAGTGACCACCCAAGCCTCTGGGGTCAGTGAGACAAGTGGACGTGTTTTCCTGTGATCTCTCTTTTTCCACCTGCTTCCTACAGCGCAGAGTGTATTGTTGGTTACAGTGATTCTGGTGAGAGTTATTGGTTTCCAACCAATATATTCATATGCCTAGTCCTCTTTCACACAGCCACCATGATGGAACCTCAGAACAGAAGCAGAAATGCTTTCATTTGGAGAGACTGAGGTTGCTAAATAGCAGCATATGGTGGTATCACAGTCTAGACATGAAACATGGAGGACAGCCTGAGGATTAATCCAGATATAGATCACTCCTCATCTGTAAAACAAGGATAGAGCTACCTAAGTAACAGGTATACTGTAAAACAGTTTGTCAAAGGTAATAATTAGCAAAGGGTTTGGTACATCACAGATTCTCAGTCATCGGGAATCTTGACTTCAATCAAAATTTCAATGGTTGACTTCATCCTCTCCTTGGTTGGTCATCAAATTCAAGAAGGTGAAATGAAATGGGTCCTTTGGAAGCTTAGGAGAGAAAGATGTGATTTAAGAAGGTGGAAAGCCAAATATGAAATACACTCTTCCTAGATGTGGCCTTGATGGAAAATACAAAGAGCTTACTGGAATATCTGGGTGTGTTGTGACTGCTGTTTCTCTGGATAAATTGAGATAGCTGTTTCTTTGGATATTCAGTCCATGCTCTGTCTTCCAAGGTTGTGGGGGATGCCCTTCACAGTCCTCTCCCCAAACCATACCTGAGTATCTTCACAGTCTTGAGACTCTAGGCTGGACAGACCATGGCTACTCATACTGTGGAGCTCTTTCTTGGTCTCTGACCTTCTTGACCCCACTCTGATCAGCCTTTAGCCCAGTACATGAGTTTAAAGTGAACAGGACCCAAAGAGTGGCTTCAAAAGTTTCCTTGAGGCTTTGGGGATGGACTTACAGATGCTTAAAGGGGACAGATGAAGAACAGAGCCCATGGAATCACTACCTCTTGGCAGTCAGGTGGCCGTGTGGATGACCCATGGTGGAATGCTTGCTTGCCTTCCTTCCTGCCTTCCTGCCTGCTTTCTTTTCTTTCTTTCTTTCTTTCTTTCTTTCTTTCTTTCTTTCTTTCTTTCTTTCTTTCTTTCTTTCTTTCTTTCTTTCTTTCTTTCTTTCTTTCTTTCTTTCTTTCTTTCTTTCTTTCTTTCTTTCTTTCTTTCTTTCTTTCTTTCTTTCTTTCTTTCTTTCTTTCTTTCTTTCTTTCTTTCTTTCTTTCTTTCT